>JANRGW010030997.1:44208-59433 GCA_024733675.1 Psilopsiagon aymara | reverse complement strand
CGGGGCCGCTCCTCCCTTTCTGCTCGCGGGCGGCCATCATGGTACGTGCGGCGGCCGCGGGCTCCCCGCGCCTTCCCCTTCTGCCTCCGGTGCCGTCCCGCCCCGTCCGTGTCCCCCTGCGCCTGCATGAGCCGCTGGGCTCACGCACTCACCCACCCCTCCGTGATGGGGAGGCCGCGGCCGCCGCACGCGTGCTGGCCCTGGGCCCCGCGTGTGGCTGCGGGTCGGGCAGGGCCGTGTCCGCGGCCCCCAGGTGGAGGGGTTTTGTGCCGTTCGAAAGCTCGGGAAGCTGCTTTAAAAGCCTGTGAGGGCCTTGCGTGTGTTTGTGCTTAACTCCTGTCGGTTCTCGTTGCTCGCAGGTGTTCAAACGCTTCGTCGAGATCGGCAGAGTTGCCTTCATTTCCTTTGGGCCCCATGCTGGCAAGCTGGTGGCCATTGTGGATGTTATCGACCAGAACAGGGTAAGGCGTCAGTGCTCTGCCTGTGCTTTCTTTCTGGCTTAATAGAAGCTTGTGCACTAAGGCAGTTTGTAAATACGTTTTTCGAAGAAATAAGCAATTGACAAAATACGGAATTTAGCGGTCATTTTCTGTTTGGAACTTAAGTAGCAAGCCTTTGTCACTGCCACGTGGTACATTCGCTTCTCTGCTGTGTTTCCTAGAAGTGGAAAAGTGATGTCAGTTGAAGTCTGAAACTTACGAATGGAATGGCATTGAAGTATGTTTAAAGCAATCATAGGGGACTCTCCTTGCTTAATGTTCAGAGAAAAATGGAAACAAAGAAAGGTGAAATACATAATTTCAGTTCCATGTGGGGTTTTGTTTTAACATCCAGTTTGTTGTGGGGTGTTTTTTTCCCAAAAAACAAAGATTAGGCCTTTAAAATGATTTTTGGAAAACTTGGGTTGTGTGCATAAGACTAAACTTGAGTTTTGTCTGCATGGCATATATTGTGATTTTGGACCATTGTGGTCAAGGTATGATTCATAAAGCATTAGGAAGTTGCTTTGCTGTCTAAATCAAGCATGTAGGGAAAGCACTGATACAATGTGTTTTCCTTTTTCAGGCACTGGTTGATGGCCCCTGCAGTGGTGTCAGGAGGCAGGCTATGCCCTTCAAGTGCATGCAGCTGACTGACTTTGTTCTCAAGTTCCCACACAGGTGGGTTGTTGGTGGTTTTTGGTCTCTGCAACAAACTGTGCTGTCATTTGATGGCTGAATTGTTTGATCTGATGCTTGTTAAATCTAGAAGGTTCATACATCATGAAGTCGGTGGGTTAATGTGTGTACAGTAAGCTCTTGACAGGCTCTGTTATTGTAGTTGAATGCATGTAAGTTTGCATTATTAATATTAGCTTATAGCTGCTGTGCAGGAGCAAAGGAAACAGCACGCTGGCCTAGGTAACTTGGAGATAGTTGTGGGGTGGATGGTGTGGGGGAAAGCAGTTGCAGTAAATACTGTGTGCATCTTTGCTTTGGCTCCTGTTTGGGTCACTTTCAGCCATTAAATTTATTCCTTGTGTACAGAACTGCACTGGAATTGTGAGAGTTCTTTTTAGCTTAGTTCCTGTATAAATTTCTTCAATTTAAAATCCAGGATTGCTGCCTTTCTGATACTGAAGCAGTGCTAGGAATAGTACCTCAGTATGCCTTTTGGAATCACTCATCTGTGAGCCCTAGCAAAGCATTTGCACACCAAAACGTTCATTAGCTGCGGAGATGTATGTGGCATTGACTTAAAAGTGTCTGAAGGAATAGAGAAGGGTGATCTCGTTTGGAAATTGATGGGCCAGCATCAGAGAGAACCTTTTTTGTAAAGCCTTTGAATACAATTTTGTGGCTGTTGTAATGCAGTGCTCGTCAGAAGTGCGTGCGACGTGCCTGGGAGAAGGAGAATATAAATGAAAAATGGGCAGCGACAAGATGGGCAAAGAAGATCGAAGCCCGAGAAAAGGTACAGTCTGTCACCGGATGCCTGAGACCCGTGCTGCCTCTACTTACTAAAATCAGGTTGAATCTAATAATCTATGTGTGTTTTCAGTTGCAGGCTAAGATTAAGATAGACGAGACATAGATATGTAGAAGTTGCTACCTATTGGCTTCAACCTTTTGTAGTTTAACAGTAATTACGGTTTTGTTAAGTCATTTCTGTAACCACCTCTCTTCCTGCACCACTGCTTCCCAGCAAAGGCCTTAAATAGTGAATGAATTCCAGATGTGCAACTAAACCTAATTGGAAATGGTCAGGGTTACTTGTGGAATGTTTTGAAACACTGAGTTTTACTACTTGTGTATGTCAGAGCTTCATGACTGATTTTTTTCAAACAGAAAGCCAAAATGACTGACTTCGATCGCTACAAGGTTATGAAAGCAAAGAAAATGGTAAGTGATGGAGTGTTGCTTTCTTATTGCTTGTAGCTTTCACTATATAGAGTCAAATACAGATGCTGGGAGCCTTTCTTTCATAGCTGGCTTGGGTTATGGAGTGGCACAAAGTATGTGAATGTGTTGAATTTTTCATGTTGCTCTGAGCTTGTCTTCAGTATTTGATCACACTTGAACCCATGTGATCTGTGTGTCAGTCCCCCAGGTTATAGCTGAGGAAGGAATTGCCTGTTGATGAAATCAGGTACTCTTGATGAGTTTCTGTAGTATTTCGTTCTATACGCATAAAATGCTGGGATGCCCAAGTTACCAGCCAGAATGATGTTAACCATTTGATATATCAGAGCAGTTTTAGATGGGCTTTGAGATTTTAAATGTAACACATGGCAAATTTTGTGGCTATAGAATATAAATAATGCTGGTTAACAAAGGATGATTATAAAAAAGGACAGAATCTGAAAGCATAGGATGTAAATTAAGGCATATTTGAGTCGTTGCTGTTTCCATTCTGATGGATGGTAAATACTCTTTTTTACAGAGAAACAGGATCATCAAGCATGAAATGAAGAAGCTCCAGAAGTTGGCTTCTCAAAAGGGCAAGAAGCCAGAGAAGGCGCCAAAGCCACAGAAGGCACCGAAGGCAGAAAAGGCGCCAAAGCCACAGAAGGCACAGAAGCAGGAGAAGGCGCAGAAGGCACAGAAATAAAATGAACTTCTAGTTGTGTATGACTTCGTGTCTTCCGATTCTTTAAAATTAGCAAATGGTTTAACACCTGTTTTTAAATTCTAATAAGTTCACTTTTGTTTCTGACCATGAGTTGTTGTCTGTCTCCTTTGTTGATAATGTCCCAGTGTTGGGTTCTAGTGGTTTCCAGGATAGTGCAGAAATGTTTGTGTCACATTCTGTGACACTGCCCAGTCAGACTGTGCTGTGTGCTCTATACCTAAGGCAGGTTGAACTATTTGCATACCCAGTTAGTTGCCCAGACCCTGACATTTTAAAGCAGCCTGTTATTGAAATAGTTGGGAGTGTACAAGGATTACTTGCGCAGCCTTGAGGATGAAAGGTGAGAAATAACGACGCTCATTTTTTCTGTGTGAGGCATAAACTGAAAGGGTATGTCAGTGTTTGAAAGACTGACATGTTGCTGTTCAAATGCTTTAAATGTCTCCATATTTAAAAAAACCCCAAAGCTTCCACCACTGTTCAAGTACTGACCTGGAATACTTGCAACAGATGTCTGACACCACAGTAGTCCTGTAAGTACAGCTACAATAATTAGTAGTTAATAATTGTTAACAGGATGGGAATTGGTGACTTGTATTTAAGCATGCTTGGTTTTTAGAATGGTTAAAAGAGTTTTTGTCAAGACCTAAGTGTAATTACAGTTAGGCAGCGTATAATTCCTGCTTTTTAGTCTATAAATTGTTAAGTAAAAGGGAGCATGACCTAAAAATTACTCAATCGATTTGAAGCGCTGAAGTGCTTTGCACTCTGAAGTATTTCCCTATCTTAAGTGTCATAATCCAGCTTTTTCTGTGTTTTCTCCTGTGCAGTTTGTTGCCAGGGGTTATGTGTTCTTAATTTTGAATGACGAAGTAGTGGAAGTCTTGAGATCTCTGGTAATTGAAAAGCATATTATTTTTATAATCAAATATAAAACGGAGGAGGGAGAATATATGTCTTAAATACGTAATATATATTGTAAAATGCACTGATAATCATGTGCTTTTAAGTAGCTACATGGCTGGTGCTGCTTATTTCAGCCAGAATTGTGCATCTGCATGCTGAAGCACTTCAAACTGTATAATGTTGTCTTGAGCTATTGGTATGCCCTTGGAAATTGAGTTCAAGCACATGGTTGATATGAATGGATAGAAGAACTAAGGAAAAGAAATGAAATTATGCAAATAGAGATTAAAACCGCTGTTCAGGCATCTGGGGATCCTAATTTTAAATTGGATTTTAAAGTGATTAAATCCACATACTCTGAAAATCTTAACTGGAAAGGAACTTGAAAAGTATCAACCTGGAGGTCCCTTATGGTGAAAGATTTGTACTTCAGGGTCATTTGGGGTTTTTTTTATGTAAGATAGGGGAAGATTGGTACAAGTGCCTGTAGAGAAACACTGCTTTCAGTCATAATGAGCTCACAAGTGCTGTTTCTATGTTACTCGTTTTTTAAAGGTACTTGCTTCCAAAGGGTAACTGGCTGTGACTGCAGCAAGTTATCCTGTTTTCATTCCCGCTAGTACCGCTTGGCAGCCACTGAGTTATCCAGAGTGTTTCCGTAATACAGTCTGTGCTGTAACCTGCCATGCTGCCTGGCAGTTCCTGAACAGGAGCCTTATAATAGTACAAAAGATAGATGCAGGTTGTGTCCGCTCTAGCAGTGCACTGGGGAAGTGGGTGTACTGTGGGAGGGCAGCATTAAAAATGATGGCCCTGTTAGGGAGAGCAAGTGTTATGTGCCTTAGAAGAAAACTTGTTTGCCATCAAGTGCTGTGAAATCACTGGTTTTTTTACAGTTTGGAGGAAAGGGGAGAAGACAACAGTAGAATATATACTGGTCTTTGGTACTTGTGCTGTATCTTTCTGACAGCATATTCCATGTGAGCATCTGGTGCTCCTCTTGCAGCTCGCGAAACCTGCAGCTCTGTATCGATGTAGCCCACCTTTTCAATCCACCGATGTTGTGCCGTCTGTGCTGCTTTGTCCTCCAGGCTGTGGGATAGAGAAAAATTAGTTCAGTTTTGTTTCTGAAGGTTGCCACACGATGGCAACGTCAGCTCTTCGCAAGGTCGTTCCTAAGGCTTACCCAAACCAGGCAACCTGCCTGCAAGGGGCAGTGCCAAACAAAGGGAATGGCACACGGATTTGAGAGCAATGGGTGTGGTAATCCAGGTCTTTATTTTGCCTTTAGTTAGCTGGAACGTAAGGGTTTAGTTGACTAAAGGTATTCTTCTTTACTTTGTGGAGCTGAGTGTAAAGAGCGAGCATCTGCTGTTTAGTAAAAGCTTAAAGTAAGACCCAATGTTGATTTTTCTCAGCTTATTTCACATAATGAGGTTTGCTGCGGGCAGAGGGGAGGATGTACCCTACCTCAGATATCCTGAGATCAGCAGATAATTGCTGTACTTTCTAAATGGATGCCACTAGTTTGGAAACACAATCCTAACCTCTGTGCCATGATGTCTGCGAGACATGAGCAATCCTAGGAGTAGGATTGGACCCTTAGCATGGTCTGTAGTTAAAAAGTGTAATATCTGCTACTGTGAACCAGCTGCAGTTCTGGGCCAAGTGGTTTGCAGATGATGCGTGTTTGTTTTTCTTCTTTAAACGAGGTTTTAAGTGCTTTTGTTCTTGTCTAAGCATGTCTGTTGCTGTGTTTGGCATCTGAATAGGTTTTAACTTTTTCTTGGAGATGCAATGGTCTTGGAAGAGGACTCTTTGGATTTACTGATCTTCCTGGTTTTCAGATACTGATATTCAGACTGTCTTTCAGTCGAGGTTTGAGTGGTGACCATGATGTTTCAAGTAATTTGGTCTTGTGGCTGCCTCTGTATTAATAGTAGGTAATGCTGCCCATTCTGAACTACTTCTGTGCCACTGATGCTGATGTGGTCTTGTGGCTGGTCTGGGGTACAGCTGGATTCCCTAATTTATTTTGTCTTAACTTCACTTGTAATGCGCTTCAAATGTTTCCAGCCCTGTATGCTTCTCTTCTTTCCCCCTGCCCACATTGAGAAGGTGTCTCTGAAAACTCCACGTTCCTGCTTTTCATGGAGATGAGAAGATGCTGATTTCTACTCGCAGCATTATTTGTATATGAGTAAGTACAGCTTACTTGCAGGAAGTGGTAACTGGAGCAGATTATGGGGATGGCTATATGGTTTGGGCTCTGCTCATTTCAGGTCTTCAGCTTTTGGTTTCTCTTTTGTATAATCAATTTTTTGTTTAATTTGGAAATAGTTTTTACGATTGTTTTGAGCTTGAAGTTGTATATACCGTTGTTGTAATCTGGTACTTTTGAGTTTATACTGGGATTTCCTTCTCTGAAGCAGAAAACATACCTGTTTAAGCACTGCATGCCTAGTTGTGCTGACATACCCCAGTCCCTGTCCCTGCCTTGACACATGCAGAGGTTCTGTGGATACTGGCGATGTACCCACACCCTCTCTTTTTTTTCCCTGAACTCCTAACAGGCTGTGCAGCCTCCAGTTCATGCTGCTCAGAAGTGCAAATTTGGCTCAGCCTCCACTTTGTGGAGCTGACCCCTGTGTCATATGCTTGTTTAAGTAAATGAAGAGTTGGACATGTTTTCCTCACCTCACATTCAATGATCATAAGCCAATCTGAGTGGTCTCCAGGTAAGTCTTTGTAGCAAACTCTCCTTCCTCTCCCAAAAGCTTTCAGACCACTACGTGCATCTGAACTAGAGAGCTCTTCCACCTGCAGTCAGCTATTTGTGCTGATCACTGCCTAAAAGTTACACCGTTGCTACCAGCAGAGAGCCACTTCCTCCTTCATGAGCTGCACTGACCTAGTTCTTATTACAGAAGAAGCACTTTATAACATTTCCCCAGTGGTTTTCTTATTTGAGGCTATTTTCCAGGGTATTTTGATCTGTCACTATTTGGGAGTACCATTCCTTCTGTACTGTGGAGGGAGGCCCTGACCTGCCATCGTGGTCCTCAGCAGAGCTGAGCCCTTCCCTCACATCTGCTTTGGGCAGCTCATGGAGCATGGGTGGTGGTTTGGGGCAGCGTGCTGCTGATAAAGCTTCCTGTGGCAGGATCCCATCAGGAAGCTCTGTGTTGATGAAATTTCTAGGTGCTTTGAAAAAGTAGTAGTGTTCATATTTAAACAACATGAAAGAACATTGTCTTTGAAATCAGCTGTCCTTTACCTAAGGACACATGCTGGGAGGGCACAACGTACAAATATCTCAGCAGTCAAGATGTTTTAGAGCCACTGTTTGAACCTTGTATTTACAAAAGCCATCAAACAAAAGAAAGGACCATTGCTAGCTGTGTTAACTGCAGTCAGATGCTATATTAAGAAGGATGCTATATTAAGAAAGGGTGGGAAATAGACTTGTGGGCTTTTTCCTTCTTCTCTTCCTCCCTGGAGCCCCTAAATAACTTTTAAAGGGATTTTTCTTTTTTGTTTTGGTTCTTTATCTTTGATTTCTACTGCTTGTCTCATTTGCATTCCACATACTGAGTCTTGGCTCATCCTGGAAGTCTCTGTGGATAATGGGATAAAAATCAGAGAGTTTACGGCATAGTGAAGTAAATTAAGTCTGACTAGCTGAAAGTGGCATCATTTTTGCTCTGGTTGCTCAAAGCCTTTTCAAGGTCCAGGGAGAGGCGGCAGGCTGCAGCTGTTGACAATGCATACAGGTCCTCATCCCAGATTTAAGCAGGCTTCCTCAGCTCCCAGCCCCCTAAACGTGACCTTGGAAGGGAAGACGTTTGTGCAGTGGACATGCCTGGCCTCTGCTGGCAGTGCTACTGTTGTGCTGGAGCAGGAGGCAAGTGTCAGGGCACAAGGGATAGAAAAAGGAGATATGGGAGTTGATGTGCTTCAACCCACAGCTTCACCAAAAGTGGGGCACGGTCCTTGTCCTGGCACAGTCCTCTGGCTCCTTTCATTCTCCGCTGCTCATTGGGTGGTTTTGGGTTGCTCTTCAGAAGGCAGTGCTGTGCACAGACAGTTGACAGGTAGGAATGACCACTTGGCTATGGCTGCACTGAGTTTTCTCATTGGCACTGGACTGCACTAGACTGTGCCAGCATTCCCGTTGGGAGCATGAGCAGTGCTTTGCTGGGTCAGACCAGTGATCCCTCTACCCTCAGCCTGGGTCTCTGACACTGTGTAGGGAGAGGACATTAGTTTAGTCCCTCCTCTTGCAGTTCCCCAGCACCTACGGTAGCAGGATTATGGGTGCTAAAAGGTAAACCCCTTCCCATTCCTCTTAGTACATCTTTTACATCTGCTGTCTGTGAATTTGTTCAGCCTTTTGAGCCTGCTCATGCTACCTCCCTCCAAAATCTTGTAGTAACATGTTCCAGAAATTGGCCACTGCTGTGAAGAAAACTCCTCTGTTTAGTGTTTTAAATCAGCCTCCCTCCATAAGAACTAACCAATGTTAGAGGCAGGAGCTACTCTTCAGCCCCATGACACCGTGTGACATCTCTACCAGCTGTAAACTTGGAGGTGTAAAGGAGTCCGTGGAAAGGAGGTGAGTCCTTGTTCAGGGCGTCGTGATTTGGTACGTGAAGGACCATCAGAGTCACAGTTAAATGTCAATGTGGGCAATTGTGCCATAGAACAATTATTCCAGTAGGGCACTTAAAAGCATCCACATGCTGCATGGTGCAAAATGCTTTCCTGTATCCTATAGCAAATTGAAGATGTGGACAGAAGGAGGTCCCAGTGCTGTGTCACAGGATGAGAGTGCCCAGGATAGCAGGCGCTGCCAACAGCCCTGGGGCACTGCTCAGGCAGGGAATTCAGTGTCCTTATGGTCCTCGGAAGTTGACCTACAGCTCGGAGCAAGGTAGCCCCTGACAATGTGACCTTTTTGACCATTTTACTCAAGGCCTGCAAGGAGCTTGGCTCCAGGGCTGTTTCTGTGTATCATTAGGAGATGATATGGAGCAGTCCTGGGGGACTGGAAAGGACAAATGCTCCAAGGCTTCAAGTTTCCCCCTCTCCCCTCTTACACTGCTCCATGGGGTTCCCAGCCCACTCCCTCTCCTGTCTGAAAGTTCACAGAATTCAATTCTTCTGATTATTAGGAACTTTCTAATTGTCAACCTATATTTATCCATGACTGGTTGATAGCCAGGAGGCTCCACTTCTTGCTTCTGTAACCACGGGGCTGTCAGGAAAGATTCATGAGCCCATATGTTGGTCAGGCCCTTTTTTCAGCAGCCACAGTTCAAAGCTTTCTGATTAAATACTGCCTGATGACTCCATGTGTTAATGCATTCATTTTTCTCCCATCCTACTCTCATGGTGACAAAGGACTCTCCCTAATGTAAAGGTATATATACACAGCCAATACAGTGTCTTTGTGGACCCAACTCAAGCATATGTCACTGACTCCTTCTAGGAAAAGAAACAGATTGCTTCTGTCTTGTTTTCTCTCTCTTTTTCTGGGGGGGAGGGAAGTGTTCTGTGCATCAGCTTGTGTTCATTTTTGTCTTGTTCCTTTCTGCCTGATCCTGTAGGTTAGAGCTGGAGGTCTGCTGAGATGCTCCAAGGGAAGTCAAGTCATGGTTCAGCCTGATGCCTCCGAGGCTTGGGACATCCAGGAGGGCAGGCTCTGCCCTGTTCACGTGCAGAGGTAGGAAGTGAGGTTTCTGTTCCTGGGAGGTCTCAGAGAGCACCACAGTCATGCTCTGCAGGGAGCCAGGGCACGCAGCTCCCGTGCAAGCTGCTCCAGTCTCATTCTAATGCTGGCAGCTCTGCTCTTCGACTCCATCCATGCTCCCTTTCAGGCTTCCTTAAAGTTGTCCCACTGCAGTTTTAAGCCATGCTCAGTGTGGGTTGTGCAGGGAAACCTTTGTTCACCCTGGTCCTGCACTTAAGGTGCAGAGCCCCATTGCAGCTCCTTGCCTCTCCTAAAGCGCCTCTGAGTAAGATGAGCTTGGACAGCTCTGGTTCAGGAGACCAAGGGAGCGAGCCAAGCAGCTCTCTGAATCACCAATGCCAGTTCTTAGCCCCTCTAAGCCCAAATAATTTGAGCAACTCTTCAGGATGTTTTCTTTCCTGTGATGCTGTACAGTTCCCACTATTCCCAGGCTTGTCTGTGGCTTTTCCCAGCCACCTTCTGTGAATGTGGTAGCACGGATGGATGGCTAAACAAAGTCCTTGTCAAGAAGGGAGCGAAGAGTGTAGCAATCACCAGCTAATGTGGTTTCATGGTCAGACAAACTCGTTACCTTCCTGAGGAGACCACAGCATCTCTGTCAGGGCACATTTGGGTGTCTCCAAGGCAACGGGCACAGCACCATATGCCAGTTGGATTTTGAAAATGGTATCATTTAGAGGGCTTTACATACAAGATGAGAAACTGTGTCAACAACAGATCTCAACATGAGAAATCAGTGCTAAAGCTTTTTTATGCTGAGGGGTGGAATTGTTCTCCATCCAACATGCAGTATTTTTAAACAGTGACCAAGTTAAGGATACACAGACACATGCATGCATTTAATTGCTGAAGTCTGCAGATGGTGCAGGATTAGTGGGATAGTAACTAATAGAGATCCGAATCCCTGGATTTACATGGTGACAGTCCAAGAAATGGTGTTTCTGACTCAGATGAGTGCTGGGGTTTGTATCTAGAAAGGCGATTCATAGAATCACAGACTGGTTTGGGTTGGAAGGGACCTTAAAGCTCATGCAGTTCCGCAGGCAGGGACACCTTCCACTAGACCAGGTTGTTCCAAGCCCTGGCCTTGATCACTGCCAGGGACGGAGCAGCCACAGCTTCTCTGTCACTTGTCACTGATCTCCACTTGGACGTCAAGCCATTGATCACAGCTGTCTGACTGTGACCTTCCAGCCAGTTCCTTATCCACTGAGTGGTCCATCTTCCGCCTGTCAGATCCATGGCAGACCTTTGGCAATGCAGAGAGATCACAAACGCTGCCCTTTCCTGGGAGTGCAGGCCAGGAAATAGTTGCTTCTCTAATAACACAGTAATGTCTTGGGCATGGGCCATGGGTGGTAAGAGCTGCTTCTGGCTGAAGGGGGGGAGAGCTTTAAAAGTAGCCCTGAGAAATTATGGAATGAAAAGAAAACCCGAACTCATTTGAATCATCACAGTTCATGTCCTGCAAAACAATGCTGCGGTCTGAGAAGCCATCCAGAGCTCCTAGCATTTGTCTAAAACGTAAGCTGGAGGAATGAGTAATCACCTCGGAAGGCCTCGATGACTCTTTGAGCCTGCCTCCATCTACTTGTGTTTGAGCCATGACAGGGAAGAGCATACAATAGGTATTTGTGGGAGGCATGGAGCCAGTGTGCTCAGGGAGCGTGTGGCTGCTCTGCAGATGTTACTGTTTTCTCTGGCATCTTAAATGCTGCTTATAAAGGATTTCCTTCAAGTTGTGAGCCCTGCCTTTTGTCTCGAGTCAGACAAACAGTGACAAAAGCATCCTGGCAGCATTAATTTATTCTAATTACTTGATTGGAGGTGTGCAGCTTCTGCAGAAGCATTTATGACAGTTCAGAGCGTTCCGTAAGTGACCTGGGTGGGCTTATTTCCATGTGAACAATGGGGGAAAACTGTGATGCAGGAGTCTGTTCCCACACACAGCGCATTGAAAGAAATCACCCACGTCCAGCGTTTTCTCTGCATTAGGGACTTGGGGCTTGTCCCCTTCGTGGTCAGCAGCTGGGGAACTATGGAATGGGTACATAGGTTGGAATTAGATGATCTTAAGGTCTTGTCCGAGCCTAACTATTCTATGATTCTACATCAGCACTCCAAAACCAGATATGAAACTCAATTCTGCAGTTCATCTGCTTCTCAGCATCTTCTGGGTACCAGACTCAGACCCACAGCGCTGAGCAGGAGCACAGCTCTCTTTCCTATTCTGCTTGATCCCAATAGCCTTCATTGCCCATCTTTTTCATGGCTGCTGCAAAGGAAGGCTGAAGTATCAGGCTCTCCTCTACAGCCTATTCCTTAGTAATGTGTCGAGGCCCATTACCAACAGATATGAGATGGAGACCGGGAGTGACGGGAAGAAAGGCTTTCTGAGCAGTTCATTTGTAATCAGTGGTTGATAGGCAGTGATTTACCTGGCTAGGGTTTTGGTTTCAGAAATCCATTCAAGCTTACGATTATCTTGGAATATATGAAAAGTCATATTCATAGTCCCCCAAATCCATTAGAACCTCACACTTTTCTAAAAGGGAGGGGGAAAAAAACCCTTCAGCTTTACTTTCTTAGAGGCAGAAGAGCCTTCTCTTCTCTTGAAATCTGTTCATTTCCACTGCCTGTCTTGAGCTCCCAAGGGAGAAAGGAATGCAGATCCACTGGGACAGAAAGGGAAAGAAAAAAGTAGTTTTGGGGAAAAAAAAACCCAAACTAATTAGGTTATTTCCATCCTTCTGCAACAGGTATTCCTTTATGAGGACAGGCACGGGGAAAGGCAAGTCAGGCTAGGAAAAGCAGGTGGATTATACCAGAAGCTTTTGCTAATGGCTGTAGTGGTGGCATTTTGGGGAGCACAGAGGTCCCTGTGCTGATGTGGTACACCAGAGACCATGGCCACCTTTGATCTCCATCGGTTTTCCTGGGCTCTGCCTCACTACTGCTTCTCCCTGAGGGAAATGTCTCAGCCCTCCTACTTCAGAGTTCTTGCCCTTGGCTAGGCTGGATTTGCCTGGTGGTGCCAGTGAATTGAGGGGCTACCTGCATGGTCCAGCGTGAGCCTCAGTGGAACCCCCTGGCTGCTGCCCCCCTGTGCCTTGCAACGGGAGTAAAGCAGCTTTTCCTCTTGCCTATGTGCAAAGTGAGGGGGAGCAGGCTTGAGAGAGCCTTAATATTGGAAATTGAGGTTACCTGGCCTGAGGTCCTTGTGTGAGATGGGACTGGATGGAGGCTGTGTGTCTTTGGAGGCTGTGTGTCTTTGGAGGCTGTATTTTGCCTATCAGCTGGGTGCAGTCCCACCTCCCTGCCCTCCTCTGGCTCCCTTTGCTACCTACATGGTAGTTTCTTGGAGCTTGGACCATCCCTCGTCCTGCAGAGATGGCATCGATACGATCCAAGGACCAGACCCAGTGAAGATGAGAGGAACCTCAGGGATTTGTTATGTGTGACACTGAGCTTCCTTTGCTTTGAGCTGTATGAATAGCTGTGAGAACAGGAGCAGAAGCAATCGGGGGATAGAAAACTAAAAAGAGAGGGGAAAAGCTGTTTCCACTGTTACAAAAGTAATCACTGCTTTTCCATAATGAAGTAGCAGAGATGGGGGCTGGAGCTGTGCTGATGTGCTCAGGTACAATGTAAGCATGACTATCGATTTAGGGGGGGGCCTCCTGGACCTCCTCAGGAAGCAGATTCATAACGCACTTGGTTCTTGCTGCCTTTTTAATCTGATTTTTGCACTATGAATATCATTTAAAGAAACCTCTTCAGGGGAAGGAGGGGCAAAATCAAATAGAGATTTCAAAATGCTGAGATGGAAGCATTTGTTTCGAGGCTCTGTGGGTTCATCATAGCAGTTTTGCCACTGATCCCTTCAGTCTGCCTCTCACAGCAGCCATCCATGGCTGTGTCTGATGGCAAATTCCTTACATGTCAAGCGTGCATTTCAAGCAGTTATTTGTGTGGAGAGGCAATCCAGGGAGAGCAGCCGGAGTGCCTGGCGTGTCAGTCAAAGCTCGCGATGCTGCTGCCCCGGCAGGAATCGTTTTGACAGAAAATTGCATGTAAATTGGAGCATTTCAAACTTCAGACAGGGAGATGAAAGCAAACGCTTCTGAGGTGCCACCAATGAGTTGTGATGTGCATGGTTCAACCTCAGGAGCCCTTCAGGTCCCTCCTCAGCTGCCACCGGCCCTGCAGCCGTGGGCTTGGTCCATCGCTGCACAGAGCATAACACCAGGTTACTGCTACCTAATATTACTAATTCTGTTAGAAATACTCTGTTATTGCCTGCCCTGGCAGACTGACTTCAAGGTAAATGTTTTGACATAGAACCATGGAATATTTAGGGTTGGAAAGGACCTCAAGATCATCCACTTCCAACCCCTTGCAATGGGCAGGGACACCTCACACTCAACCATGTCACCCAAGGCTGTGTCCAACCTGGCCTTGAACACTGCCAGCGATGGGGCATTTACCACCATGTCCAATGCTGGTGTGCCCAGGACAGCTGGGGGGGCAGGGAGCTTGGCTGCAGCAATGGGTGGATGCAGGGCTTGGTTTCCATGTCCTTTCCTCATGCCCAAGGGTGGTGTAAAGAGGGGCATGCTGAAGCTGAAATCAGGCTCACCGCTTTTGTGTGTAACCTTAATTCCACTTCTTGGCTATAGTTTTGAGTAGCACTGAAAGGGGTTGTGTACCATATTAAAACCAGCATGTGCTCAGTGAAGCCAGGCACTGGTTGAGGTGGTTGCACAGGTCGGAGACCTGGAAACCCACTGCATCTGAGATGAAGGGTTTCCTCCTGTCCCCAGCCTGGGCTGGTGGGAGCTGAAGCTGATGGCATCACCATCCAGGGACTGATGGGTTTTGCTTGTCTACAGCCCTGGGCTGGAAAGGGAAGGTTATATGAAAACTAGATGCTTTGCAGCCCAGCAGGTGCCTGCATGCCCTGCTTGGCCATGGAGGGCTGGTGGAACGCATTGCTTTCCGAAGCGATGCTTCCAGCCCCTCTTCTCCCAGTGGTCTGAGGAAACAGCATTTAGGATGCACGGTATAACTGGGCTCTGGTGTGGGGAGGAGCTGCACTGGCCAAGCACTGCAGGTCACAGCTCTCCTGCCTGCCCTGGAAAAGCAGTCACCTGAGCGCCCCAAAAACGGCTTTAACACATGGACGCCTTTTAAGCAGGTAAGAGATCTCCCAGGCGCTGATGTGGGGCAGCTCTTTGGTGGGCTGCTATGAAAGGCGAAGCAAAGTTAACGAAGTCCGGCTAAGGGCATTTTCTCAGGCATCCGTGAGCAGAGCTGTGATTCGCTTTCCCGGCTCGGGACTAACGCGGTCCGCGGGGCTCTGCCTGTCCCTCTGCCTGTCTGGCATCGGGTCAGTGTGAGCAGATCGGCACGTGCGCCTCCAGCCGCCTTGACCTGCTCCTCCTGGCTCAAACCAG
>JANRGW010030997.1:0-44048 GCA_024733675.1 Psilopsiagon aymara | reverse complement strand
AGTGCGCGGTCCTCCCGGTGGCTGCCTGCGCGTCGGTGCCAGCAGCGCCGAGTGGGGCAGCAGGGATTGCGGAGAGCCGTGGGGAGCACCCTTGGGTGACAGCGCCTTGCCATGGTTAATGGCGTGGGGAGAGGGGGCTGATGAGCTGCCGCAGGATTCATTCTCTTCGTTATTGCTGCTTTTTAAGCGGTTGTATTTCGTGTGGGGCCCTGGCGCCCCATGGAAGTGCCGCAGGCGGCTGGCACCCGGCTCAGGAGGTGACTGCGCGCCCGTGGAGCACACGAGGAGCAACGCGTCGGCTGGTGCTGCGAGACATGGTAGGACTGAGGGGTTTCCTTGCCCAGCTGGCAGTGGGAGGTGATGCTGGGTCTGCTCAGGGACACCGACCCCGTGGGATAAGGCGCAAGGCCATGGCCTGGCTGCCTCTGCTGTGGGGGAAAGTCTAGTGGGATGCCTTCGAGGGTACGGGCATGGTGAGGCAAGCAAGGCACAGACGCGCTCCAGCATGTGTCTGTCCTTCATAATGCTAGGGGTGAACAAAGCACGTTGTAAGGATGCGTGTAAAGGCAGCGCCTGGGGCTGCTGTAGCTAAAGGCACTGCTGTTGGCCCCGGAGGCAATTAGTTGCCTCAGCCAAAACCCCTCCTTTTTAAGAGACCAGGTAGCATCTCTTTGGGCAGGCAAAGAGCATGGGGCAAAGGCAGCAGGGTGCAAATAAGAGAGCACATAGATCTCATCAGTACTTTCCAGTTGGTCCTCACAATGCACAGTGCTCTCATCAGAAAGTCACAAACCCACCCACTTTGGCAAGGGAAAACTCCCCTCCTCCCCCTAAGAAATGTTGCATTTCTCTGGCATCAGCAGATTTCCCTGTGTCCGCAGTGTGTTCCAAACCTTAGGCTGGTTTTTCATGTTGTCTGCGTTTTGCACTGAAGTTTGGGCTGTCCCTTGGCAATCAGGTTCCAGATCCATCTGAGCAGACACAAGCCAGCTGAACTGGGATAGGGACCCCCCCGCTCCCCGTTACCGCTGTGCCACCGGGGGATCTGCAGTGGGGCTGGGGGTCTCTGTCTCTGCTTCCCCACAGCAGCCCTTGCAAAGCTGGCATGGGGCAGGAATTGCAAACGTGTCTGATGAATGAGCCTGGTGCCGCTGCCAGAAACTGGAGCTTTGGTGTCAGTTGTGTTCTGAATGCTTTTGTGTCCTCAGAAGTGTGGTGATGACTCAGAGCATCCCTGGGAGCGCTGGGACAGTGCCAGCCTTCTCCAGGGTGTGAGCGTACGTATGTGGGGCACTAATGTTGTGCTTTGTGCTTTCCATCCTACAGTTTGCATAGGCTGTCTTGAGTTTCTTAATTGATGAACTTTAGCAGCAGGATAAATAGACAAGACTTTGGCTCCTGTCACCCATTTTAGGGCTGAAGATAACTACTCCCTATTAAAGAAAAACAGAAGGCAGCTCTCCCTGCAGCAGCTTTCATTTGCAGTAAGGCTTTCCTGTATGAGCCTTCTCTATGAAGCCTTTCGAAGAGTCTGTAGCCTGTGGTGTGGTCTCCCCTCCGAGAGCATGGTATGCAGTTTGTGCTGGGATTTCCATTTTGCCTTGGTAAGGTAGGGTCTGTTTCTGCAGTCCTTTCCCCTTTGTGAGCTCCTGTATTGATTGCTTGGATTTCCCCTGAACCATTGGGTTCGCTTTGGGCACCTGTAGGCAGGGCAGCGATGGTCATGAGGAATAAACTCAGGCTTGCCCAAGCTGATTGTCTCCTTGCTTCATTTGCAGCAAAGCCCTAAGCAGAATGCTCCAGGCAATTTCTGGCTCCTTTCAAGATCACCGGGAGGGTGACCACTTGCAGAGAGCCAGAGGGATCCCAGCTGTGAGTTTCGCTGTCAGGATGGAGCACAGTGCTTGCAGCCGGCTGTTTGTCAGATCCGGGTGCTGTACGTGCCTGACCTGCAGGAGCAGTGAGTGCTGGGGGATGACTGCATTGCAGAAACATCTTTATTCTGGTTTCAAAACCTGCCAGCGAGTCATTTCCAACCCCTCTGTCATTCGCCTGGGGTGAGGCAGCCAAAATAAGAGGGGCTGATTACACTTTGTTAATCTTCTGGCATAGGTGCCAGATGCCTTAATTCCCCCTTCTGTTTCAAATGCTCAATAGCTGCAGTCCACCTGCAGCTATTTGCCTTGCCCTGAAGGAAAAGCCCCATTTTTGGAGCCAAGCTTGATGCTTATACAGTGTTTGCTCCAGGGGCTTTGCTGGGTGAAAGAGAAGCAGGCTGGAGGGCTGCAGGCTTCACCCGGGATGGGGTCTGCAGGACGCAGGCCGCAATCACAGCCAAGCAGTGAGCAGCTTTCCTCCCCCTTTTTTTAGCTCTTTAGGAAGAAATGGCTTATATGGAGGAAAACAGGGTTATCTTCCTGCAGCAGAGGCCAGGGCTTGCATGAACAATCCTGTTCTGAAGAAAGCCCTCAGGGCTGAAAGGCCCTGCTGTCCTTTTCATTCCTTTGCTTTGGAATCCCACAAATACGCTTTCCTGCTCTTCAGGAAGGGAAAACTCCTGACAGCCAGCTCAGGGAAACCCAACCAGACAACTTGGGCAACTGGTGCTGAAATGTCAACGGGGGATTCCAGTGCTGCCCCTCACCAACTCCCTGAAGCGCGTTTTGCAAGCCCCTGCTGGGCATCAAACAGGCCCTCTTGTGCCCTGGTGCTGGTCCAGTGGTCAGTAATGAGAATAATGGATCAAAATCCTCTCCCCAAATGTAGGAAAATATGTGACCCCCAGTAAACCACCTAAAAGAGGGCTAAGTGAGTGGCAGCATGTGTGAGAGTGTTCTAGCAGCTCTTCAGGCACTCACCGGACTGGTAAACTCATCAAGAGGGAGAGGAAACAAAATGTGATCTTATTTACAACTTGATTCTGTTTTAATGTGTTCCTCCCATATTAAATGCAGCCCAGAGCACGCTGCAAGAAGATGTGGCTGCATTGCCCTTCTGCTCCTTGCTGCTGTTACGTGTGGAGGAGCCTAGGCAGTGTAATCCTATGGGGCATGCCGGGTCAAAGCTGGTGAGTGGTGCAGAAGTACAGCAGGGGATGCTACTGGGGTGAGGGGAGTTTGCAAAGAAGGGGACCCAAAGTGGCTCCCAAGTTTTGGATCTGACTTTCCCCAGCTTGGGAATCCCACAGGAGGCATCAGCAGGAGCCATTGGCTGTGGCTGGAAGCAAAGCGCTGTGGACCGCAACTATCAATTCCCAAGTGCTCCAGGGGACAAAGCATTTTGGTTTTTGCAGAAGAAATCCAGGCGTTTCGAGGCAATTTGTGTGTGGGACTTGAAGGGAAGGCGTCCAGCCACAGGCTGCTGCCCTCCTCCAAAGCATCCTCTGCACAACCTCCCATGAACAAAGGCAAGACTGTTCAAAACGAACGGGGGTATGAGGCACAGATGTTGCACAAAGGCAAGCCACATCTGTTTCGCAGGGGAAGGGGCCCCCTTCTTGCTGTTTCAGCAGGCAGATGGGAAAGCTGCTCTGAAAACCTCTGGAGCTGAGTGCACCAATCTGGCTGGGAAACTGGGATGAGGGGAGGGGGGAAAGGGAAACCTGTAGGGATCCTGTACAGCAGCAAGGGAGCAACGGCTGCCCAAAACCAATGCTCTGCCTCCTTTCATCCCTGCCGGGATTTCTAGCTGTGCTTGTCTCACGTAGATGTGAGGTCTAGAGGAATGAGCAGAGAAGAGGGAAGGTGAGAAGGACCTCCCTAGTGATGCTAGCAGGACAGTTGCGTATTCAGGGCTGCTCAGATCCTCTCTGTTTCCTGTGAACAAGAAGGTGCTGGTTTGGGTCTGCAGTGACCTGGGTGGTTTGGGTGCAGGGTGATATCACTTAACAGAAAAAAGCTTTTAGTGGTGAAGGGTGATGGAGATGTTTGCACATGTAAATAGAGCAACCCTGTGCATCTCCTGCAAGAGAGCCAGCAATCTTACAGGAGACGTGTCACCAAGAAGTAGAAGATCCAGCTAAGGGTCTGCAGTAAAAGTCCTGACTCTGAACTTAAATAGGAAAAAGATAAGGCGTTTGAAAGCTTTTAGTTTGCTTACTTTGAGCAGAAGTATGGCATCCTGGAGGCTGTTTATTTTTGTGGTGCTTTGTATTGACGCCTGGGATTAAACTGGAGAGGTCCTGAACTGCACTGAACATAGCGTCGGGATGTAAAGCTCCCTGTCCATCCCTCACAGAGCTGAGTATTAACTTCCTGCAAGCTGTAAGATTTACAGAGGGGAAGTGAAGAGAGTTATGAATCTCTCCTTTTCCTCAGTGAAAATCACAAGATTTAGGGGTAAGGACAGACTCAGCACAGGTAAGCAAGGCCCTGCTGGTACCCTTCGGGCTTTCGTCTATCCCAGGTCCTTCGTAAAGATGCTGAGCAGGATTTGGGATGCTGAGCAGGATTTGGGATGACATTTGGGATGCTGGGACCCTTGCCACTCCTGTAGGCTCCTCCTGGGCCGGGGTTAATGAGGCTGTGCTTGTTTGATCTATAACTGAGCTGTAACCAGCCGGTGCAATGGAAAGGGCGCTGTTACGGACAAGGGCTGGGATTTTCTCATTGCTAAGAGCAGTTTCCAGGAGTGGCTGAAGATTTTGCTCCAAATCGCATTTTGGATGATGGAGTGGATGAGAAGAGGCTGTGCTCTGTGGCTGGGCAGAGAAGCACCTCCCAAAACCAGAAATAGCGAGTCTGGGATCGAGCAAGGAAGAGGACACCACACACCTGAGGAGCAGAAGGCTTGAGGGGCTGGAGCCGAAGACAGCAGGTTATTACTAGAGAGCTGTGGAGCTCTGCAGTTTGCTCCCCAAGGGAAGCACTGTGAAGGCAGCGTTATTTCACAAGCTGAAGGAAGCATGTTGACACCATCCCTTCAAAGTCAGCGCTTGAGTGAATGGTACCAACAGCGTTTCACCCTTTTATGCTGCTGCCGGAGCATTGTCCTATGCCGGTGCAAACCACGCTTGTCTCACAGTTAGGCTATAAATTATCTCCTCGAGGCAGAAGCTCTGTGCACTGTCCAAAGCTTAGCAAAGTACAGCATGTTTTAAAGTTCCATCCTGGGCAATTTAACTTGGTCATTTTCTGGTTTTGTTTTGGACATGCTGCTGGGAAGGTTTGTGTGCCGGCTACGAGGACTTTGCTGACTCCGCAGGGAAGGCCCCAGCACCATGTGCTGATACATCATCTTTCCATTGCCCAGTGCTTGCTGTGGCTTCCATGCCATGCAATCTGTGGGAGCACAGACACAAAGCTGGTGCAGATCTGCTAGGGATTACAGCCACTTTGTGGATCATGAGGCCGGGTGAAGGGCCGTCCGTTCCTCCGGTTATCCAGGTGCTGGTGGTGGGACCTGGTGCTGTTCCATGTGCTGGAGGTGCAACACTGGACCTGCCCCCCTGGGCAGCTGCTCTGAGCCAGGGCTCCCTTTGAGGCTGGCAGTCATCATTTAATAGCTGTCTTTAGTAGATTCCCACTCTGCAACCCATCTATCTTCCCGGGGTAGGATGATGTAGGAAGGTACTTAAGCGCTTGAGTGATGGGCAGCGCGTGCTGCCAAGGATTTCCTTCTGCTCAGGCTTGCTCAGAATCCATCCAGGGAGGGCAGGGCTTTTGTCTCCCCCCATATCCTCAGCAGGGTTACGGGTCCCCAGCAGTGAGCTTAGCCCATGTGCCATGCCCGGGACAATACCAAAGGGAAGAGGCTGCTCCCCTCCCAGATCTGATTGATGTACCAGCTCCCAGCCTCTCTCCCTGATGCACCATGTGTTGGGCACAAGGCTCTGGAGACGTTCCCGGAGGTGGGGGACAGCCAGAGGAGCTTTCCCAGCTGCTTTTCAGACGGTCTTTGTTAACGCTGGTCACGGTGGGCTGCATCTCCTATTGCCCAGGCAGCTTTGTGGTTCATCGAGCGGGCAGCGAGCGCGGTGCTGGGAGGGTAAGTGCAGCTCTGCGTGTTCACCTCCCATGCGAAAGATGCCCTGTGCTGTGTGCATCCGGGTAAAGGCACATTCCTGCTTTTAACCTGCTCACCAGTGGCCTTTGGCAAAGCCCTCTGAGCTCGAGAGGCCAAGAGGGACCTGGCCATGGCTAAGGCTTCTTGGCTCCCTTGGGTACCTCCTCGGGATGGTGGGATTTACTGCTGAGAGGTCTGGCACTGCTGGTGCAGGGGCAGGAGCACTCTTTTCGATACCAGAGGAAAGCAGGGATCAATTTCCATTTTAAAGGCCGCATATTTCCAGGGCATCTTTCTGGGTTCAGGGCTGTTTCTCTTACATTCCTGGATAATGAAGTTTGGGGTTGTTTTTCTTTTATTTCAAGCTGAACAAAGCCAATTTGATGCGCTTTGAAAAGAAATTGAAACCAGGCATCTCTGCTCCAAATTCTGCCAAGGTTCAAGCATCCCGGGAATACAATGTCGAGGATAACCCCAGCCCCCAGCCACAGCTTTATCCCAGATGGGCAGGCTGCACAGGCTCTCCGCTGTGCCTTCAGCAGCCCGTTCATGCTGTATGTCCCTCTGATGAGCGAGGATGTATACTATTTGCTTATTGTCATCCTGGAACAAGCCTTTTTATGGGCTTTGCCTGTGGCTTTCCCACTGGGAAATGGATCTGATTTCTAGTGAAGACATGCTGTACTGTCAGTATGTCAGGCTGGCGAAGCAGAGCTGTACGTATGGTTTGTGTTTGGGGCTGAATGGAAGCCATAGCCTAAACTGCAGCATTTTTTTCTTACAGCATGAGCTCAGAGAAAGTCTCTATAGAAAAGTATTTCTCCTGGGCTTGTAAATACAATTTTATGTCTGCAGTGTTCAATCATGAGGTTATTTGCAATATCGACTGTCAGAAATAACACAGGGGCTGTCCTTGGACTTTGTTTCTTTCTTTTTATTGTTGATGGGGCAGAGAAACCCTGAGCAGTGCTGGGGAAGGGAGCCTGCGGTGATGGGAAAGAAGTGAGGCTCTAATGTGTGGTGCCCAAACCTGAGCTCGCTGTCAGAAATGATGGCGGGGGGGGGTGTTGGACAATAATGACTCTTTAACCACTTGGACTGTAAGCTGACTTGACATTAAAACCCCAGCCATCATTGCCATCCGTTTGGCACCCACTGCTCTCCAGCTGTGGATTAAAAAGGACTTTTCCTGCAGTATTTCCAAGGTTCTCCAAATGACTCCTGCATGGCCCCCTGCCAGGATGCTTGGATTTGTGGCAGCCAGGCTCTTTGCATACCCAGTAAGTGACCAGTTGGTGTAAGGGACCAAAAGGTTATTATCAGGTGGGTAACAGCAGTGATCACCCTGCAGATCCTCTGTGCAGAAGAAGAGGGCTGTGGGTGATTTTGGTGAGAGCAGGGTGGGCCGTGTCTCTCAAAGGGGTGGGATGGGGGAGGCGCTGGGAAAGGTTGCCCATGGAAGCATGACTTGGGAAGGGAACTTGGCTGGATGCAGATGGGAGGACTGAGGTTTAGTTAGTCCTGCCCATGGAGATTAACTCCATGGATGTCATTGCAGTGAATTCAGCCTACTTTGAGGTTGGAGGGAACAGTGAAGCACTTCCAGTGGTGACTTGAAAGGAGTATGGATATCAGGGTATCAGGATCTGGCATTTTTACCCACAGTGTTATTTTACTGTGGTTAAACTCTGATTTAGACATTGCACCTCCCTTAAACTCTTGCTTAGGATGCCAGACTTGGGTTGGGGATGCTTGGGAATAAGCCTGTGTCTGCATTCTGCAGGACTTGCTTGGAATCCAGGGCACGAGGGCTTTGGGGAGTGGAGCTCGGGTGCTGCCTGTGTTGGTTGGTATTGCTGTGATTCCATTATCCCATCCAAGCAGGAGAGGGCTGGGGAGGCATTGCACCTACCCTCTTGGCAGAAGTGGGCTGCTCAGGGGTGTTCATGCTCAGCCCCTGACCAGAAAGGGGCCTAAGGCAGTAACTGGGACAGGACATCACTCTCTGAACAGGCTCACCCTGGACTAATTGCTTTTCACTTTGGAATGTAAGGGAGAGCTGAATCAGGGGGTGTCCTGGCAGGTCCCAATGCCCTCTAACAGTCAGAAGCCAGTGTAAGCCATGGGTGAGAGAAGAATTTGGCCTGGAGGAGGATGTATTTTGCTGCATTACATTGCATTTCTGGGAGAGAAACAGTACCATGAGAGCTATGAAGCTGAATCACTCCAAGTGCACCATCGCTGGTTCTTACAAACTGCAGCAGACCTGCTCAGTCCTTGGAGGAACCAACTCCCTATGGTTGCTGCTGGTGAGGTGGTGGCTTTGTGGCTCCTCTTGATCACCTTGACTGATGTAGTGCCTTTGGGAGGAGCATCCCTCATGGCTCCTCACCGTGGGGCCACCTGAAGCAGCCTCCCTGCGGTGAGGGCATGAAACCCGATGGGTTTTAGGATAGTGCTGGATCAGCTTCTGAAGGGGCTCAGGTGCTGGAGTCATGCTGGTGGTGGGTCCTGTGTGGCTGGAAATGCTTCTGCTCACCCAGCTGCTTTCTGGAAGTCATCCTGGCTGCTGGCTCTCACCTCCTTCCCATCCCTCCCTAGCGTTTTAGCTCCTTTCTTCCAAGCTTTTCCTCTCACAAACAATCTCCTACCCCTCCTTTGGCACTGTATTGTCCCGCTGTGTCTGCCATGGATATACTTGTGCTTCCAAAATAAATAACAGCAAAAATATGTATCCACTTGGACGTCCCTTTGACTTCCAGAGTGGGTTTGAGCCACTTGGAAATGCCTCTTGCAAAGCAGAGAAGCAGCGCCAAGGTTCCTTTTGCTGCTCCAGCCCAAGCCCGGGTGAATGTGGCATGGGTACAGTTGTGGTCTGGGGATGGGGTGAGCTGGGAGGTTCTCTGGGTGCTGCCCCATCTCTTCCCTCCACTTCACCCTGAAAGGGAGCATCCGGTGCTCAGGGCAGCCCCAGTGCTGTGTGCGTGGGGTTGCTTTCAGCCAAAGGGGAGATAGGAGGTTAGCAATGCAGCAAACATGCACAGTATTTGCTTGCAACTGCTTTTCCAGCCTATATAATTTTTATGAGCCTCTGCAGATTATAAAGTATGACTAAAAGGAGCGGGGAGGAGAGCTATGTGTACAGCAGAACTTGGTGGTCCTTGTCTAAAGGCGGTTCCTTAGTGCAGGGCATCAGAGTATTTTAGGTTTCAGAAGGAGCAGTCTGTGCTCTTTTCAAGCATAGGCTGTCACAGCTCCCGGCTGGCGCTTGGAGCTGCCTGGATTTGCTGGGTGCAGTGATGGGTATTGCTGCAGAGGCTGTGTCTCAGCACGCACTGCAAATGAAGCCATGGGGATCCAGGATACCGATTCAATGTACAACCAGGATAGGAACCACTGAGGGTACCCCAAGTGAGGCCTGAAGGTGAAAATCTTTTAGGGACTGGGAAATGTTCCCATCCAGCCAGGAATCTGCTCTGGTTTTGTCAAGGTTTCTTTACCCTTTTTCATTTCTTGAGTCTTGAAAGCAAAATACGTGACCATGAGGAATTCATTGCCTGTAAGGTTGTCCTGTACATCAGTGCTGCGGACATGGCAGCCCCTGTGGTGGGTCTGCCCGTGTTCTGGCTGCCTTCAGAAAGGACTGCTGCTGATTCCTAGCACAAAGAAAACCCCCTCAAGCTCATTGACAGCTCTGCTTGCGGTGTGGACATCGTTGCCCACAGAACCTCAAGGGGCCCCTGGTAACACTCTCCCTTTTTCTTACAGGTGCAGCGAGCATGGAGAAGGATGGGGCTGAAGCCCCCTGCCCCTGCAGCCCTCGTGGTGCTGCTAGCCCTGGCCCTGCTGGCCCTTGCTCGCCTTCCCCCCCCACCACACCGCTCCCCACACCCGCTGCCAGCATCGTCCCCCCCAGCCCCATGGCAGGAGGTGGCTGCCCCCTTATCCGGGGGACGAGCCCCCAGTGGAAGGGTCCCTGTGCCCTCCACTCGCCTGCATCAGGACCAACCCCCTGGCCGGGGCAGGAGGCGGCAGCGGAGGGCATCAGGGGATGCTCCTGCATGGCTCTCTGATGATGACCTTCGGAAGATGCGGCTCCTGGCCAGTGGGCAGGTGGTGTCCAAAACCCGCGTCCCAGCCCATGGGCAGGTCCTGCGAGTGGGGCTGCGGGCCATAGGGGATGCTGAAGGGGACAGCTCGCCAGAAAGGGACTGCCAGGACGGGCGCTGTGGGCTCATCAAGCGCCCCGGGGACCTCTATGAGGTGCTGGCTTTCCACCTGGACAGGGTGCTGGGGCTGAACCGCAGCCTGCCCGCTGTGGCCCGGCGCTTCACCAGCCACCTCCTGCCCTACAGCTACACCGACGGCTCCCTGCGACCCATCATCTGGTGGGCGCCTGACCTCCAGCACCTGGAGGATGCCAACAACGACCAGAACTCCTGCGCCCTGGGGTGGCTGCAGTACCAGGAGATGCTGCAGCCCCAGGGACCAATGCCAGCGGCTGCGGATGCTCCGTGCTCCAGCATCCCACGTGGCGAGTGGAGCCGCCTGGCCCTCTTCGACTTCCTCCTCCAGGTAGGGTTGGGGTGATGGAGAAACCCATCCCTCTGGCTGTGCCACTCTGTGTGCCTGCCCTTGTGTGACGGTGGGCTCCTCTGCAGGGTAGCATAGGGATTTGGGGATGTGGTTTTGCTCATTAGCTAGCAGGGAGCAGCACAGCTTTGTGCAGAAGCAGTCTGGCCCAAGCGTGGTCCATGCTTGGGACTTGAAGGGGAAACACAGGCAGGTCTTGCATGCAGCAAGTCCGCTCTTACATGGGTGAGCTTTCTCCCAGCACAGCCCTATTGGCTCTGCCTCACATGGATGCCAGCAGCAGCTCGGCATGGGGCGTTCCTGAGGACAAGCAGTGTGTTCTGCATCAGCCCTATCAGGTCCAACTCCAGGGATGTGCTGCTGGTGCTGGAAATCAGGAGCTCTGCACCTTCGTATGGCACTGCTTCCCTCCTCCTTCTCCTCCTTGGCTTTAATAGTGCTTAATCTTCTGTCTGGAAAATCATACCCCGCTGCTGTGAGGGATTATGACAGCGTCCCAGGGAGTTATCATTTCTTAGAGGGCAGCTGTGAGGAGGCAAAAGTGATTTCTATGGAAAAAAAGCCTCTTTGGGCACCTTGGAGCTGGAGCTTTGGTTATCAGACAGGGGGAAAGTGCCTGAAAGGGCAGGTATTAAAATACAAAAAAAGTGTAGAAAAACCCACCCAAAACTATTAACATTTGTGTTCTCTTTATCCCATCTCCTTTTCCTTTGGCAAAGCCTGTCCATTAATCTCTATAGCCCCAGACTATGGCTGGCAGAGGCAGAGCAGTGCTGAAACAGCCAGAGGAATGAGAAAATCAACCAACCCCCTTCCCTTCCCCAGGCCAAGATTCCATCAAGTGCAATGGAAAGGCTGAGTCTCCAGGAGAAAGTATCTGGTTCGAGGGAAACTTTCCTCTGTGGGGCTGCAGCAGTGCAATGATAAATCCAAGGGCAATCCACAGGTTTTCCTCAATAGCTCCAATGGGATCTTCCCATGCGGAAAAGACACATAAAGAGGCACCAAGTCAGCAGGATGTGAGATAGCAGCTGACAGGAATGGCTTTAACCTCTTGGAGCTCTTGCTGGGGGGGGAGAAGCTGTGAGCTGGGAGCCCTGCTGTACACTGGCATTGAAGTCCTGCTTGTTTTCCTCAATTAGCCTGGAAGCTGGGCTTCTTCTCTATGGATTTCTCTTGGCGTTTGCCATAAGGGAACACTCCTCTCGGTGCAAAGCTGCATGGAGGCAAAACACAGCCCGGTGGAAAAGGGGCAGCTGCTGGTGGCTTTGTTCTGCATTTCACAAAGGGCAAAAAGGACATCGACTCCAAAGGTCTGCAGCCTCATCCGTAGCGTGTGGCATCCCCTTCCCAGCCCGGGGGAAGAGCAAGGAGGTTTTCCCTGGGGAAAGCCGTCCCAGGCTGTGTCTCATATGGGAAGCCCTGTTGGATGCAAGGGGATGCTCTGGTGTGGCTGAGCTTCGTGTGGGTCCCAAGTGGGGCTGAAGGGGAGCTTCTCATAGGATCTGAGCTCGGATGAGAGATGTGGCTCATGTATTTGTGTTTAGCAGCAAGACCTAATGACCCATTTGCTAGAGCCATTTAGGCTCTGATGAGGAAAAGAGCATGCTCTGTATAACACACAGACTGCTTTTCCCCTTGCCGATCCTTTTCCGTTTATCCATTCATCTTTCCATTAAGAGCTGCTCATGTCACCGCAGGGATAGATGGAAGGGCAGATATGTGACTGCAGCCAGATGAAATCATCATCCAGTGCACCAAGACTTGGCCTGAGGAAAATACATCTTTTTGAGGTTCCGAAACTGAGGTTTCTTCGGCTGCTTTTGGTTTTGGGGATTTCTCTTTACATTTGTCACTGTGTACTCCTTCCCTTGGTTTCAGCAGGAAGCACAACCCATGGAGTGTGGAAGTGGAGGTGCAGAAGGTGTCTGAACTCCACTGGGAAAGCCTGTCTCTTCTCTGAGCCAAAGGGGTTCGCGAGGCAGCTCAGCTTCTGAATGCTTCCCTGCCACTTTCTCACTCACTGATGTCTGCAGCTTTTCCATTCCATGTCTACTGAGGATTCTTAGACCCTTCTTATTTTCCTTGGAGGAAGGAAAGGTCAAAACTGGACCTCCCCATCCTGGACACCTAATGTCCAGTTTGGCGCTAGCATCCTCACATGTCTCCTGCAGGTTCACGACCGCCTGGACCGCTACTGCTGTGGTTTTCAACCCGATCCCTCCGAGCCCTGTGTGGAGGAGATGCTCCATGAGAAGTGCCGAAACCCAGCGGAGCTGGTCCTGGTGCACATCCTGGTATGTTCCCCCAGTCCCCAGGGGCTGCTCTGGGGCTATAATGAAGGTGCCTGGGAGATGCTTTTAGGACTGAAGTGGCAGCAAAGGGGATGTAGGTCCCATGGTGATGATCGGTCCGTAGTGTGTCATGGTCATGAAGGGACCTGAGTTTTGGCAGCTGTTGGCCCCCAAATGCTCTGAGGATTTCTCAGTGCATTAAGAATCAGCCCAAACCCCCACACTGATGGTTTCCTGCAGTGGGTGAACTTCTTCCCATCCCACTGTCAGGTCCGGAGGAGCTCACCATCCCGCCTGGTGTTCATTGACAATGCGGGCAAGCCACAGCACCCCGAGGAGAAGCTCAACTTCAGGCTCCTGCAAGGCATAGACAGGTAGGAAGGGTGAAATGCACCCTCCTGGGGGCACATCCCGAGGGGAGGTCTGAGCTTGCACATGCAGGATGGACAGCAGCTCCACGTGCCCAACTGGCCTAACCCACCAGACGTGCCCCTGCTCTGAAAGCAGCTCTTCGCCCTGCTCTGGGTGCCTGATGGCAGTCTCCAAAGCCTATTTCTCCCTCTCTAACTGGCAACTGCACAAAAATAATGAATAATCATGTATTTTGGTGTTATCTGTCATTACCTATCAGGCATTTTGGCACACTGTTGGCCCCTTGATTTGGAGCAGGCAGAGGAGGCTCCTCATCCCGTGTTCCTCTGGGTGGACACGCATTCCTTAAAGCACTGGGTGACATTTGCTTGGTGCTGCCCTCTTCCCTGCTCATCCTTCCCTGCGTAACCCCTTCCCTCCATCTCTGTTCTGCTTCCCCACCGCAGCTTCCCTGCAGCGGCTGTGGCCACGCTGCGCTCGGGCAGGTTGCAGAGCCTGCTGCTGGAATCACTGCATGTGGACCAGGAGCTCTGGGAGAGCCAGGGTGGTGCTGAGGGCCTGAGGCCCCTGCTCCGGACCATCGACAGGCGGGCACGCATCCTGCTGCGGCACATCCGGGAGCACAACCTGATGGTGGTTGAGGACTCAGCGCCCTGAGCTGACTGCCAGCCCCTGTGGCGCAGAGCAGATCCCAGCGGTGATGGATGTACCTCGTTGTGGGTGCTGTGACACTGTGTGTGGGTGCTTGGGTCTCCAAAAGGTGCTTCCCACCTCCCTGTAGGATGCCCTGGAGGAGGAGACTGGAGCACAGGGAGTAGGAAGAGGAGCAGGAGACGTCTCCTGAAACAACGCACAACTGCTTAAGAACGGCAACAGTTGTCAAGTAATGGTCCGAGCATGGATTTTCCATGGACGGGCACATCCATGGGATTTTTGGGGTGCCTTCATCCCCTACCCCCAGCAACTTTGAACACTGGAGGCTCAGACAGTTAAACAGCCTATGGGGACCCTGGGAAGCGTTAAAGAAGCAGTGAGAATCATTGCTCAAGGTTGTGGGAAGTCACTGTTGGCCTTTCCATGGCTTGCGCTGGGCTTTTGGATGTTGCCTTTGCTGTTTCCAAAGCATCAGGGGCAGGGAGGCTGGAGCAGCATGGAATAAAGCAGAGGAGTGCTTTCTAAGCTGGGATAAGTCACCGGAGCTGAGCTCTGTCTGTCCCACATGGAGGAGGTGATGGGAGCCTGGGAGTGGGGATAAATCACTGCCCAAAGTGGGGGCCGGGGAGGGGACCAGGCCACCAGGGCAGCTGCCCTCATAGAGCCCATGGTGCTGTCCCCAGCGAGCACCACAGGCCATGTGCCATGCCACCCCATTGAGTGTGGTAGCTGAAGATTTAAATCCCTTGCTTGCTCTTTCCCTTTGCTGTCAGGAGATCAAAAGCAAACCCACCCCACTTGCTGAAAGGGCCCCTGCCTGCTCCCTTAGGCACAGCTGTGCAAAACTCTTCCCAAAGCTCACAGGAATACCTTCTAACACAAACCCCAGACTATTTCATCAGAAGGCCATCAAGTGGAGAATGCTTTGGCACCTCCAGCAGAGCCCATCCTGCTCCTGTCACCCCTTAAATTGTCTGACGGAGCACAGCAGCATCCCAGCCAGGCACTTCCTCAAGTGTCAGGGCTGAGCAATAGGTCAAAAGCAACAGGAACAGGAGGAAAATGGATGCAGGGCTGGGCTCTGTCAGAGCCTGTTGCTCTCTGCAGTGTTTCCCAGCTGAGGTGTGCAGTCAGTGTGTGGTTGCACCGTAAGACACTTGCGCCTTTGGAAAGTCAGACCAGGGTGGGCACTCGTGCTGTGCTGCTGTCCCATTGCCCTGGCTTTGGAGGGGACAGCCACCCATGCACTGGGAGGGGAAGAAGAGGCAGGCGTTGATGCCTTCGCTGCTGCATCCCTCTCAGCATCACATCAGTTTTAGAGCCGGCAAGGGGATACTTTGACACCCATGCTGATAAGCACACGCAATTACTGGGGTTTGCCTTTCTCCTGTTGCTGTAGAGAAGATAAAGCGAGGCACGGGTGGCATAAATCAACAAGGACGAGTGCTCTCAGAATGCATTGGCACTCAGCATTGCAGGAATTCAGTGTCCAGAGCACCACCAGCATCCTCCTGGAGTCCTGCTCTCCAGTCAGCCAGGGAAAGCTTTCCCCAGCACTCTCTCTGTCCCATGAGTTATCACCCTGTTTGACATGCCATGGAATGGATGACTGCCGAGGAAACCCTGCTAAAGCCCAAATCCTGGAGATTCCGCCCTCACAGTAAAGAAATTCTTCTTTATATCTAACCTAAATTTCTCCTCTTCTTGGGTCCTATGAAAAACCATGCCCAGGCATGGTCTTATGGGAATAAAGGAGGCTAAATGTAACATAATTAAATTCAGAAAATAGACTGTGCAAAGCTGTGTGGTAACAAGAGCAGCAGTTAGGATGTGTAGCATCAGTCATAGTCATGTTTTTCTTACTGAAGTAAGAAACATCATTAAAATAAAGGTTTTCATCCCGTATAAGCAAAGTTCTCAGCAAGAAATGAGAAGATGGGGCACTGTGTGGTGGCCAAGGCTGTAGAAACGCTGTGGTGGAACAACAGCTTCTGACTTCCTCTGGGTGCTGCTGCTTGACCTCAACATCGCACAAGGTAATGGGGGTTTTCCTAGGGGTTTTTGCATTTCCTTAGATATAACATGTAAGTTTGCCAGCTAAACACATATAGGAACTTCTGTCAGGATGTGCATAAAAATCACTGTTGCTTTAACAAAGAGCCATGTATGGGTAAATGAGAGAAGCAAAAGCCATGATCTTGCTGAGACTGATTGTTAATCTCCTTTAATTAGTCGTTTTTCCATGGGCTTGTCAGTGTAGCCAGCAAAACACACAGGCTCTGAACTGCTGTCACAGTGGTTTGGAGCAATCCCATGTGCTGCTCTTGTGTCAGCCTTTACCATGCAGTGTTGGGTTCAGTTTCTCCAGCTATGAATGGATCATATTTCCTATGATAAACCTATTTTTATGGGTTTAGGCTGTGGTTATAAAAATTCACTCAGTACCATGCTTGACAAACAAGAGCTGATCTCAGCAATGATCCTGTTTTAACCAAACTTCAGCGGGCACCATCACAGGTCCTGTTGAATTGGGGTACATAAGAAAGGACATGGACCAAGCAGCGGTCCCACCGCGGCTCCTTGCAGAAGGGTATCCCTGCAGTGTCCTTGTGCAAACCCTTGGCACAATGGGAATGCGCTGCTCTCTGCCATTGCTTGGGGAATAGCGTTTGAGAGCATGAGCATGCACCCTGCCAGGGCTTCATGAGGAGGGAAGTGTTTCTTTCCACTGTGATCCCAGTGGCAAAGAGCCCACAGCCCTTCAGCTGGCAGCATATAGGGCTGGGGGAAAGAAGGCAGGGGCCAAATTGGCTCAGACCAACTGAACACATGCACATGCATGCATGCAAACTCATCACCCACGCTTGCCCTCACACACCCTTCTGCATGCATGGATACACGTGTGCACACGCGCGTGTGCATCTCCTCCATGCATGCATGCACATCCCTCATGCCCATGTGCATATACATATGCATCCCCTGCCATGCACAAAGACATCACCCAGGCCCCCCCTCAGCACACAGCTCCTGTTCATCCTGTCCTTAACCCCCAAAGCTGCCTGCTCCAGTGTTCTGCTGGCCTCACCCTCCATAACCAAATGCCTTCTTCTTGCACTTAAGGACCACTTCTTCAGCTGCCCATTTGGCCACAGCACACCGATAACCTCTGCAGCAGCCTGAGCACCCACTGAACCCACCCACTGGGGGACACCACCAGTGGGGTGGCACTCACAGGTGACACAGACCCCACAAGATGCTTGACAAAACCCACTCAAGCATCCCTGCGCTGCTCAGGGGGAAGTATGTGCTGACTGCTGCCTGCAAGGCAAGAGCTAGCGAGTAAATCCGAATGTATTGTTAAATCACTGGATATAAAAATAAGCTGGCTTTTAGAAAGCAATTTATTTATGTTTTCAGCACTTGCTTAAATATTTGTGTGGAAAAGGAAAGAAAAAGTCCACTCCAACATAAGACTGTCGCTGTAGTGGGGGCCTTTAAGATTAATGGAAGTGAATTAGCCTGATGTTTTATTTACATCCAGCAAAGCGATAGATAAACTCTTCTCTTGATGGATTTTCTTCATTAGCTGGGCGAGTGCCTAAGGTGCAGCTTTTGACATTGTTTCTTCCAAGCAGTCAGACAAACAGTTTATCCAAAGTGTGTAAAATTGCCTGGAAACGAAGCAGATTAATGACCAGTAAAGGGAAGATCATTGAATTTATTATAGGAGTAGCAACGTCACCGGAGCTTAAGGAATGGCTTAGTAGATAACCAATGTGTACAAGAGCATGGAAGGGCTGAGCATCCCTCAGATCTGCTGCCCTGGCTGAGGCTGCTCCCTAAATAGTCCCTTCATGGAGGCTTCACCTCCCTCCTCCTTCCCTCCCCTTACGTCTGGGTTTTTAATGTAACTCTCTCATTAGAGCTTGTGAACATGTTATTTCCTCCCAATTAAAACCCTCTTAGACTTGTAAACGGCTCCAGGGATGATAACCTGGTCTTCGTGTCTGTGCTGCAATCACTTCTTCCGCAAGCTAATTTGGCGGCTTTGATTGCTATTGCAGCAGTGATCATCATATCAATAACAACAACAATAATATATAGGACTTCTCCTGTTGGAAAAAAGAAATCCCCAGCATTAGCACTTTATGGATCCCCTGTGGCTCTTCCAGCAATTACCTCTGGAATGGTAATTAGCTGTCAGTTAAGAAGGCAAATGGGGGAGAAGAGACCAGGAACCTGGGGAAAACGAAGCATTCCCTGCGATGGGAGGAGCTGTGCTTGTGGCCAGTGTCTGAGGTCTCTGTTTCCCCAGGCATGAGCTCAAGCTGCAGAAGAGGTATTTTGGGTGCTGGGACAACTGAGAAACTCTGATTTAAGCGATGCCATGAATCTCTGTCTCTGAGCGCCGACTCTGGCAGGTGGCATTGGCTCGACAGCCTGTCTTCCCCGTGCTTGCCAAGAGGGCCTTTAAAGTTTCATCTCTGGACCAGCAAATTCCAAGCCTCTAGAGCATCATTAATTCCCTATTTCCCTTGCAGGGCTGGAAGCATCTCCCGAGTGTAGCTGTGAAGTGTGGGGGACTCCCACTGCCGGCCAGCGGGCAGGATGGTGCTTGTGTCCCCCCCGCCATGCATGGGATGGCTGTAGGTAGTGCCTGTGCTTCCAGCTTCCATCTGCAGCTTGGCTTTGGATGCCACGTGAGGCACCCAGTTCCTATCCCCGGCCAAACTCCAGTTTAGGCAGTTGAACTTACCATTTTACCTCCTTTGGGATGGGGGCTGTAATGTGTGACGTCTGTGCTCCCGGAGGGTTCATGGCACGAGCATGCCATGATGTCCAGGTCCAGGTGTCCAGGACCTTCAGCAACCCTCACTGGTATCAGAAACAGTAAGTACGTAGATATATGCCATGGGATATGGGGAGAGGAGCTGCAGAAGCCTGCTTTCCTCTACTGGCGCAGGCACCGGTGTTGCCACAGGCAAGCTGTTTGCTGCCATGGACAGGGTGCTGGTGGCAGAGGGTGAGCAGCCCATTCCATCCCCACTCCAGCACTGGGGTCTGGGAATGAGCGTTCCCTGCAGGCGTAAGTTTGCAAACTCAGTTGTTTTCCTGACATGGAGGAGCTATGTGGAAGTTCACCTCATGCTGGGAACCCCTGGGGTGCCTTCAGCCCCTCCTCGCTAGCCCCAGCGCTAGGAGAAGTGGTTTCTGTGGCTGAGCAGCCCGAATGAAACCCATCTGATCCTTTATTTGCAGAGCAAGCAGCAGAAGGGGAGCCGTGCAGCCACTGGGCACTGCAAGCCCTGGGCTGGAGAGCACCAAGGACTGATTTGAACACCATCCTCCTGCCTCTCCTTCCCACCAAAGGCTGGGTTCACAGCAGAGTTGATGCCTGAAGTGAGGATGAAGTGGAAGGGCCAATGTTCGTCAACTGCGGAGGCTTCGGCTATGGGAAAGTGCTGGCAAGTGGTCTCAGTGCTCCTGGCTCAGGGATGAGGCTGGGGGAGCTGGCCAGGGTGTTTTCCTGCCAATCCCATGCCAGAAACAGACAGAAACCCATCACTGGTACAGCACAGCCAAGCTCCAGCGCCGAGCTGAGGGGACTTTGGGGCGGGCTGGGGAGGGATGCCTTGGTGGAGCAGGACCACTTTACCTGCTCAGCCACTTTGCTGTGGTCCCAAGGCTTAGGGAAACCCTTTGGCTGCCGTTGCACAGCTCTGCTGTTATCTGTGGCCAAATCAAATCAAACACGAACGTTCCTGAGCAAACAGCATTGAAGACTTGAGAGAGCCAGGCTGAGGGCAGCTGCAGGGCGAGAAGTGCAGCCTCCATCATCAGCCTTGTCTCAGACAGGAATTTAGGCTTAGACGGACAACAACGGTGTGAAATCAGCCGGTGCGGTCATGCCTGGGGTTGGCTGTAGACAACTCATGGGGCAGATGAGGTCCATCTCTAGTCCCTGGGGCAATGCTGGGGCCAGCCCTGCTTCACAGGGGTAACATGGGGTGCATGTTGCCACCAGCCCCCCGTGGGCTCTGTGGAGATGCTGGCACCACCTGGGAGCCATGTACTTGGTGCTCAAGTAAGCCTTTTGAGAGCAGCAGGGGGGTGGTATTTGTCCTGCTTTCTGCCGCCACAAAAGCAGGATTAGGACAGCAGAAAGTCCTGCTGCTTAATCTTCCCTTTGAGGGACGTGGGTAAAGAAAGGAAGGCAAGAAGAGAGAAGAACAGAGCACTGACAGCGGGCAGCTTGTGTGAGCGGATGTGGAAGAAAGTATTAAGGTAATGTACCTGAGCTGATCGCTTGTGATCTTGATGTGTCCTCGGAGACTCAACCTTCCCCTGCAAAAGCAGGTATTTTTAGCACAAGATGAGAAACCTGAGCCAAATGCCTCTGCTGTGGGCCCTGCAGTGATGAGGCTCCCCCTCCATCTCCAGCCGAACTCCAGGCTCTCGTCCCAGCTGCAGCCAAAATTACCCCACCCTGAGCAGAGGCTGTGACACCATCACCTCTGTGGGACCAGGCGATACAGCACCCACCTCCCCTGCCACCGGGTGCTGGGAACCAGGCATTGGTACCCAACCCATGCTCTGCAGGAACATCCCATTGCTCAGCCTCTCACAGGGGCTTCGCCGTGGTCCCGTGCTCTGGGTCATCACCAGTTGCCATATGCAGGGTCTCTCTTTTCATACCCCACTAGTGCAAGTGTTCTGCATGTGCCAGGGATGCTTGGAGGCAGCTGATGTTTGGGGCGCACAGTGATGGTGGAAGAAGCCAACACTCAGAGCCATACAAGAGCACCTGATCAACCGTACTCCCTTCCCTGCCTCTATTTCTCCTTCTCTTCCAGAAAATGGGGAACAAACAAAGAGTGGGAGCTACCCCTGCTTCAGCTGGACACTGGCTCCTCAAGCCTGATCACAGCTCAAGACGTGAGAAAAGAAGCACCCCAAACCCACAGACGCCTCTGCCAATGACATTGGGGTGTGCAGCTTGGCTTTGTGCCCCGGGGCTCTGCTCCAGCCTTGCCCTGGGCTGTGCAGGGGGAAAGGCTGCTAAGTCCTTCCCTGCCTCTCCCATCTGGTGCTGCTTTTTGTACTTGTCCTCCTAAACAGCCTCATTTTCCTCAGGCACTGTGACTGCTTTCAGCAGAGACTGACGTCTTCTATGCCTGCAGCATCATCACTTTGTGCCCCTGCATCCTGGAGCTGCCCCTTTGGACAGCACGCTCCACAAAGCAGCCCCATGCTGTCTATATAATTGCTTTCACCCCCCTTTGCCTTCCCTCACATGGAGCTGGGAAATAGGGAACATTTGGGTGCTGAGGGGCAGAGGAAGGGGGAAAGCAGGCACCTGCTGTGCTGGTAGATTTGAGACCTGGTGTGGTGGGAGCAGAGGTGTCGATGCAGGCTCCTGCACGGACATGGGCAGAGAAGCAATTTCTCTGTTTCTGCAAAGGTATGGCCTTCAAATTCGCCTCTTTCATTCCACAGGGACCACTGAGGGCAGAAAGCAGATGCTACCTGTCTGAAAAGCCTTGTAAATCAGATTTGAATCATCTCGGGGAGAGGAGGGGCTGCCTCCTGCCGCGTGCTGCAGACCAGGGCTGTGGGGGCTACCCTGCAGCGTCCACATCTCCGATTGTGGCTCCAGCTTCAGATTGAGGAGGCTGAAACCCAATTTCACCCCCTCCCATGGGCTTCCTGGCTGATGGCGGAAAGCGGCTTAGGCCATGCCTGTGTTAAACAGGTAAGTGCGGATCTGGTTTTCACCTCCCACCTGCTGTGTCTGAATCCAGCGTGGGCAGGGGCCTCCCATGGGTGAAGGACGCCTTCAAGACAAACAGAGGCACATCCAAGATCCGGTTTTGCTCCATAAGAGCCAAAGCAATAGATGGCAGAGGTGCTGGGGCCGGTGTTGCCGTCTCCTCCGGTGCTGCTAGTGGCTCAGTGGGTAATGTGTTTGCTTTGAGGGTGGGTTACAGTGGGCAGTGGAGGAGACAGCCAGGGGCAGAAACAGCACAAGGTCAGGCTTTGATCCCATACAGCCCTTATACAGTTCTATAATGCAAATGGTGTGCTCCTATAAAAATAAAATGGGCTGCCAAGGATGCTCAAAGTATGGCAAACTGTCCTTATCTCGTTATTTAAATCATTATATATTGAAAAATCATTGCTGGTATTACAGGAGGCTGAAAAGCTGCCTCTTTGTGAGTAAAGGATCAATAAATTGTTTCCTTCTTCCCTGTATGAAAACAATACCATTAAATCATACCGGTTTATTAAAAAGGCAGCACCACCCAAGCACAAATGACAAAGCTAATCTCAAGCCTGCCTGTGGGGAGCTACACCTCTTTCATCCACAGCCTCTATGGTCTAAAATTGCTTAGCAAAATCTCTAACCCCATGGTTATTTATGAGTTGGCATGGCCAGGTTTTGAGCCCCACAGAGGTACCCACAGAGGGAGAGCTGCTACAGCCCAGTGTTACCTGATGGAAGCTTTGAGGCTGCTTCTCCTCCATGCCTCAGGTTAGCATCTTCCGACCCACTGCAGATGCAAACCTGCATCCTTGGTTCACACTTGTGGGGACAATCATCATTCATTTTGCACAAAGTCTTCTTCCTGCAGCTGCAGGTTTGGTTGCAGCCGGGCCAAATGTTGATTAACTTGATGGGCTGGAGGGCGCAAAGGCAACTGGGGCTGTATGGAAGGCATTTAGTGGGGATCCGCTCAAAGAAATGCCCTTCAGCTCCTACACCCCCAGAGAGTTGTGCAGGGCACTCAGTGGAGATGCTTGTGATGGAGCTCTCTGAAGGTTCAGGCAGGGCTCAGCAGGCTGGTTACCAAGCATCTGATGAGCAGCTGCTGGAGCTGAGGGCATCAGAGCCGGTTTGTAAGATGTGCTAATGCGGGGTAGTGTGGTACACAGCTAACGGGGAGAGCCCAGCCTCTGCTGGTCCATGGACTGCCCTGATTGTGCAAGCCCTCCGCAGCACTGGGGTGCATTTTAATCAGCACTCGGATATGAGACAAGGAAATATTCCCCTTCTTTTTCCATAAAGATTCAACCATTTATCCCACCAATGCCCTGGTGGGGCACCTTTACCGAGAGACCTTTTCAGAGGACTGAAGGCGACCCGAGATTGAACCGATTCTTGAGCAGGTATCATTAGATTGAATGATACCCTTACCCCCACTTTCTCCTCCAAATGCTTATCCCCAGCCTGGATGCCCCATCCAGCCTCTGTTACGAGGATGCTGGGACTGAGATGTCGCACCTATTTCCAGGTAAGCCTGTGTGCTGTCTGGAGGATGTTGGGGCCATCAGAGCACCACCTCTGGGTGTTTCCCAGGAGCACTGGTGTTAGGATCAGCCTGACACGCTGCCACACTGCAGCAGTGAATTGGGTGCAGGAGATGCAGAGGAGCCAACCAGTGAGACCCAGCACAGCCTTACAGGAGCCTGGGAATCGTTACCAAGGCTGGCTTTGTCCTCCATCCCTCCATGAGGTCCTTCATTGTGGCCCTTCTCACAAGCACCATCATTCCTCCCCTCTTCCTCCCTCTGCAAAGGGAATTTAAAGATTAAACCTTGCTGAGAAATAAAAGCCCACAGATCCCTTGAGACACAAAGTACAGCTACAGCCAACTGCGTGATGGGGAAACAAGAGCTTCTTGAAATGCTGGGGGAGGCTTGGCAGGTAGGAAGGTATTTCTCAGCTGAACACTCTCTCTCTGCTTTGGATTAATAGCTTGTGTCCAGCTTCACCCCTCCCATAACAAGCACATCATAAAACACAACCAGCCCAAGAGAAGAAGTACCTGCTGAATGTCATTTTAATGATGATTTTTTCCCTCTGTAAAGCATTCCTTTTTAAAATAGCTCTTCTCAGCTCATTTTCCTTGGATTTTATAGAGATGCCTGTACTGAGCACATGCAGACAGCTAAGTTCTCACGTTCCTTTTAATGCAGCTACACATACAAGATACATGTGGTGGAAACAACAAGGCCAGCTGTTCCCAGCTCTCCTTGTTATATGTCCCTATATATATAATATGTATAGAATATCTATAATGTGTATAATATGTATATATAATATGTATATTTCTGCTTGTGAATTATCCACGAGGAGATCCGGGCATGGTTTTGTACAGTCAGCTATTAGTCAAATCTGACACTCCACATGGCCATATTTTGCCCTGATGCTGGTTCACCCTGCCAGCCAAGCCCCCTCTGTCTGCACCCACAGCCCCTTTGCCACCATCCCCTGCCTCAGGTTTCTCCTGCCTATTGCCTTTGCTCAGGGAGATGGAGGTTTGCATGGGGTTTGTCTGAACACTTTCCCACTGTTTTGTGATCCTCTTCCACTCTGGAAAAGACCCTGTGCTGGGATTAAGCCGACACTGTGTTGGAGCACTGAGGGAAGTTATTAAACAAGAACTCAATATATCCTTTGTACTTCTCTTAAACTAATAATAGATGTTCTCTTCAAAGGGAAGGGAGCAGCTAATAAAACACAAGCTCTGCCTTTCAACCCCAATAAAATCCCAGCAAGGCAATGCCAAAGTGATCCTGAAATCCAAGCGCTGAACTCGACACCAAAATGCCAACCCCCAAACGTGAGAAGAATACGGCTGTTTTCTCAGTTTGCTATGGAAATGCTGGGGTTTGGGGGCACATTCTTCCACTTTTGCCATCAGGTGGATCAAATGCTCCACCTCAACCTTGGCAGTTCAAATCAGGTCTTTGGTCTCCTGCAGAGAAGTCATCAGGCAGCTCTCAGCTCCAGTGTGGCATGGGTTTATCTACATTTTAGCAACACAGGGGCAAAACACAGTTTCTGCACCATAATCTGATTTAGAAAGAAAGCCTTTGGGCATTGCCATTGGCTATTCATTGCATGGTGTCTTCAGATAGGAGGAAAGAGAGTGAAGTTGGAGAACGGAGGGGGACACATGGAGCACCTCTGAGACAACCCTTTTGTATGGCAGAGCTCCTCTGTCTGGACAGAGCCTGAAACCCACACCTCAAGGAGGAAACGACTCTGACAAATGGTGGGGAATGAGGCCAGCCACAAGACACACTGCTTACTGCTTGTGCTGTACAACAGCCCTTCACCTTGACCAGCAAGCAATGGGAGAGGACGGGGAAGCTGCCCCCGAACACAGAGAGGTTTGTGGTACCGAGGGCAAGCTTTAATCCTGCTTTTGAGGTGGGAGGTGATGCATCAGTCCCAGTCTGGACCTGGGAATGCCTGGCATACAGCTGGGCCACCCAAAGGGGTTGTCCCAGGTGGTCTCCCAGTGGGTTCAGAAGGGTGTTGGAAGGAGAGTACCCGCTGTGCTCAGCCCGGGTGCACGTGCCATTTTGCACAGTGGAAATCCACACATGGCTGCGGATTCATGATGGTTTCTTGATCTTCCTTTACTCAGGCCCACAGCCAGCTTGCTTGGTCTGGACAAAGGAGGAGGAAGAGGAGGATAAGACCATGGAGAAGCTGCTTGGCAAAAGCATCATGTTTTCCAGCACTGGGGCGGTGTGTGCTACTTGGGCACCTGAAACACAAAGCCTGGGGACCAGCCTCGTGTCTTGCTCCAAGGGCATCTCTCCCAGAGCCTCTTCACCAAGGTCGCTCTCCTTTTTTGCCTCTGTCTCCTGGCAGCCCCTTGGTCCTTCCCCTTGCTTGCTGCTGCTCTGCTGACACCAGGGGGGTGGCTGATGAGAGCTGGCAGGAGCACGGGCATGAGTCTGAAAGCTGGAGGGAAACGGGAGAGACGCAGCATTAATTATGATGGCTTGGGACACATTAATTATGTTGTCAGGGAGCCCTTCTTAGCTAAAGCTGCCTTCTTAACTAAAGGGGGAAATTAATCACCCTGAGCTGCACCTCCAAGTGAATGATGGGCAGCAACGCCTCGTCTCAAGCACTTAAACCAAGCTCAGCGAAGCAGCCCAGAGCCTTGTTGCCTCGTGTGCTGCAGGACCAAGGCTTGCAGTAGGCAGGATGTTAAGGGAAATGCCCTACATCAAGGTGCAAAATACTTGGAGCTCTTGAAAGCTCTGGGCTGGGGTAGCAGCAGCCACACATCAAGTGGGCGCTTCTGCTGGAGATAAAGTGCAGTTGGTTGAGCTCTTTAAATGGAAACAGACAAAACCTGTTCAAATAAATGGCACTGGGTTTCTGCCTCTTGCTGCCTCTGCTTCAAGCTGTTGATTTACAGCCAGTTTGCACTTAGGGGGAGTTGGCATTTTTGGAGCGTTTCCTCTTGGAATTGCAAAAGCTCAGTCTAAAAGAGTGCCTTTCGAATCTCTCCTGATTCCATGGCAAGGTGTGGGCCCCCCTGTGCGCCAGGGAGCTTCAGACTTCAGCAATAAATGGGGCCCTTTCGTAGCCGCTTCCAGATTTTCCCTTCTACTGTAGATACATGTAAAGGTAAGTGTGCTCCTAGGGCAGCCCAGGCAGCAGGAACCCCCCTATTTCACAGCCCCAACAAACCTGACTGTGCCTGCACTCCTGTGCACAGATTTTGTGGCTCTCTGCTTTGGTCTTTTTCCCAATAAGCAATTGCATTGAAGGGCCTGATTTTTGTTTATTCCTCTGCAACCTGCATGGTTGTTTCCGTGAAAGCAAAGGGTGTGAAAAAGCCATCAAACCAGAACAGGGGAGAACAGGGAAAAGAGCTCTGGAGCTGCAGCTGGATGCACTCACTGCCCCCGGTTGGGTTCAGGCATGTTTGCTTGCTCCTGAAGCTGTTGGTCACCTGATGGTGGTATTGTTTTCCTACAGATTATATGGGATTGGCTGTAAGGGGCTGTTTTTATTTCCAGCAAGCAGTGTGTCTGTAGGTAAATGGCTTATCTGGCCCAGAGCAGTGCAAATGGAGGGGCACTACTGCTCTGCATGGATAGTTTGGGTTGGGTTGGTTGGTTGGTTTCCTCCCTAAAATGTTATTGCTTTGAAAGAGCTGAGGAAGCAGAGGTAAATCCTTGCCTGGAACTGCGTGGTTTGTTTGTGTGCAGCACAAACCCAGGTGGCCCTCATCTGAGCTACTGGTGAGGATGCATCCAACTGGCCACCGATAGAGAACCACAGAACGGTTTGGGTCGGAAGGGACCATAAAGCTCATCCAGTTCCAACCTCCTGCCACGGGAAGGGACACGTTCCACTAGAGCAGCTTGGTCCAAGCCCCATCTGACCTGGCCTTGAACACTGCCAGGGATGCTCTGCTCTTGGTTTTTAGGAGATAAGGATTAGCTCAGCAGGAGCAAGGTAAGACCAGTGGTGCTTGCCTTGGGGAAAAACCACACAGGCAGCTGTGTCCATTAACAGCGTGGTGTTACATACCTGCCGCCCTCCCCTACACCACTGCTATATCATAAGTGCAATCTGCCAGCTAGCGACCTCCTGAACCTTGGCCACAAGAAATCCTGTCTTTCTGAAGGAGAACACGCTTAAATTAGGTCCTTACTCAGAAAGAGGATGGCACAAAGAAGGGGAACAGACAATAGAGAGAAAGAAGACAGCCGCTCTTTGGTGGTGTTCTTTCTCTCTATAAGCTTTGCAGCGCAGCTGTGGGAGGAAAATGCTGCCCTGAGATTTCCACCAAACACTCTGTGCTGTAGGCAAGGACTCTCGGGTCAGCCCCATTGGTTTCCCAGCCCGGCAAAAGGAAGACGGTCTAAATAACATGCAATTTACTGAGAAACTACTCTCTAACCCCAGAGCAATCATTGCCAGTTGTTTCAAAGCTCGTTTTCAATGGTAACCTTGCACTGGAGTTTTCAGTTGAAAAGTGGTTTTCTCCTTACTGAGTGCTTTGGGGCTGTTTGATTCTCTTCGTTTGTTGGTGCGTTTGGTTTTTTGGCTTTTTGGTTCATGTTTTGTGTCGTTTTGGGGATTGGTTTTAAATGTCAGTGGGTTTCTGGTTTTTATTCTGGCCCACACTCTGGCCAAGCTGCAGGAGGTGACTGCTACTGCTATCCAGAAAGCCATCAAGGTATGGGAGGGCAAAGGAACAGGGGTTGTCTAGGATGGAGAAGAGAGATGCTAAATGGGTGGGTTTGTCTGTGAATGCTGCATTATGCATCCAGGGACGAAGCTAACCCAGAAGGTAAATCAGGCAATTGGAGTGAGCCTGTCTGAATAAACAGCAAACAAAGGGAAACTCAATTAAACCTTAAAAGCAAATGGCAGGACTAAGCAGCGTTTAAAGGTGATGGTTGCTACCAAGTTATTTCAAGCAGACAGAAGGCTATTCCGTTTATCTGTTTGAACGTGACAGTAATTAATTTAGTAATCAGCACATTCTGAAGGGACGATTTGAAAGGGCATCAGTGTCAATTCACAGTGGCTGGCTGCAATCCCTGTGCTAGCAGAGGGTTTAGCTTTAGCCCCCTTTGGGAGGGGACATGCTTGGGGGGGGGTGACTTCTCTAGCAGAAGGGTGGTGATGTGCCTCATACACATGCAGATGGTGATGCTTCTCATACCACCCACAGCACAGATGGACTGTCAGTCATCACATTGAAAGCCATTCCAAGAGCATGCCTACCCCAAGTCCAGCAGGGAATATTTAAGTGCTCCTTTATCCACTAAACCTACACTGCCGTACTCCACACAGACACCAGAAGCAAAAATACTATAGAAATAAGTCTCCTATTTATAGAGCTCGGCAGATGAGATATAACAATAAAGATGCTGAAGCCAGCCTTTTGTTTAATATAAATTAAATGATGCTGTGCTTATAGAGTCTCTTTCATCCAGGGATCCTGGAGAGCAGCAACCTCTTTGCTATGCAGAGGACCAACTTCTGCCCTGAAGAGGTTAAAGGCTCGAGTCAGGGCCCTGCAGTAAACGTGGCTCTGCCTCAGAGCCATCTACACCAACAGCCTGTTGGGTAGGGCTTTAAAACACATCTTTTCCCAAGTGTCTTAATTTCATGTGGGTCCAGCATGGTGCTGCTGTCTCGGGACAAGGCATCCACATACCTGGAGTGGTGGGCATGCAGAGCTGTGGAGACAGGGGCAAAAAAGGGTGGCCTGCAATGGAACTAAAAATAGATGGATAAAAATCAATAGACACCTTCGAAAAACATTCCTGTCGCACATTTATCTTGAGTAATGTATTTAGTTGCTAGAGACTAAGGTGATGGAGCCAAAAAAGGCACTTTGTGTTATTCCTCACCAACTCTTCTAAGAAATGATCTGGTTTCTCCCGCAAACATATTTCCTGAGCTGTCTTTTAAAGGGTTTGTTTTTCCTATTTACTTTCCTTCCCTCCACAGCAGCAATCCAGAAGTCCCAAGTTATTGCTCTTAAGAATTATTATCTCTTTAAGAAAAGGATCTGTCCAAAAGGATCAGGGGAGAGGAGAAGAAGGAAACAGAAAAACTGCAATTTGAACTCTGCAAACCCACTTATTTTTATTACCTATCACTTTCTGGAGGTGTAAAACCTGCAGCGGGTGCCAGTCTGCATTGCAGCTAGCCCATCCCTGCCTGCCCCTACCACCCACAAGCAAAGCCAGAGAAGAAAGAAGCCAAGAGCACAAGAAATCCATAGGGTTAATAAGAAAAGGTGCGATAATTTTGCTTGGCTAAAGCTAGGCAGTAATAACCTATGACAGGCAGGGGTTTTCTGGATGATGTTTAGGATTCTGCATCCTTTCAAGGGCTGGCTGTGTGGCACAAGCGCTGGAGCATCTCTGGCTGGTGAGGAGGTGATCAGCTGGTGGCCACCAAGGTGCCCCACAGGCTGTGCAGAGGGAGATGAAGAGGAGATGGGTTACACCCAAATGAGAACATCGCTCCCAAGGGCATCGGCATCCTCCCTGCTTCTCGCTTGGCCAACAGCTCAGTGATGTCTTCATGTGGCTCCCAGCCAAGGGAACAGTTCTGGACATCCGCTTCTAAGCCACTCACCCTCTTGTAGAGGACAATTCCTGCTTGGAATAAGGGCTTAAAAGCCATGCAGAGGATATTGATAGTCACTTAGCAGGACAATCTCCAAAGGGCTTTTGTATCATCCGTGTATTTTCACAGAGAACATAGGATTTCACAATTATTTCCCAATGTGTGAGCACTTTGTGCTACTCTAACCTGCTCCCTGCTCTCCCGGGCTATGCCTCCAGGGCAATTGGTCTTCCACTGTGTTGAGCAAGGGGTGGTCCATTTAAGACAAGCTCCATCTGTAAGTCTCAGCTCTCCGCAGCCCCACTGGCAGCATGTCCACCTGAAGAAGCACACCCAAGCCATGTTGGAGCCTCCCCAGAAGTGTTTCTATTCTTGGATATTGATTTTAGGGGTGAGTTTTGGCTATAAGCAACAGAAAGTAACAGCAGCGTGAATTGCTCTGGCTCTGTTAAGGTCAGCACCACACTTGAGAAGTCCCATTGGGAACTGTTACCATAGAGGCTGCAGCTCCCTCTCCAATACTTCCCATGTTTCAGCTGGTAAGTGCTGTTTGGTCCTTCGTCCTCATACATGTGGGTAAGCAGCCCTCCCGCAGCAGCTGCCTGCTCCTTGCACTTTGGCTAATTGAAAGGAGAGATGAAACTGCAGCCAGAGGAGATCCTCCTCCATGATCCATCTCTGAAAGCACAGCCAAGTCTGGCAGCAGTGAGTTGGAGACCAGCTCGCTATTAGCATCTTCCTCTGCCCCCAGAGGGTTTTGGATTTGATCCCAGCTTTTGCTCTTCTTCCAGGACAGCGGGGCCAGACAGCACCACGGAGATGAATGTATCTGCTCTGGGAGCAAAACCGAACGATGCAGTGGTGGAAGGCGCAAGTCTCTCTCACACAGCACAACTTGTCCAAACCATCCCCGTGTGATTGCCTTGGAAATACGGTAACCAAGGTGCAGCCCTGCCTTTCTGCACGGGTGGGAGATGGAGCCGCAGCCCCCATGCACAGAGGGCCCACACTCATTCCAGGATGAAACCTCAAGCAATGCCATGCAGGCATTCCTTCTGATCAATGATGAAGTAGTGCTGACACAGAAAAGTCCCAATGGGTTCTTAACTGTGAAGGCTGGAGGCTGTGAGAGAGGATATTCATGTGAAGCATGGGAAGCAAGCAGCCTGTGGGTCAGGGGAGGAATCGGGGGGGAAAAATGGAACAGGCCTGCAGAGCATTGATGGCAGTGATTAAAAGGAAAGGAAATTCACTACAGGAAGGTAATGGCATTCCAGAGCAGTTCCTGAGGTAGTATAAATCAGCATAACATTACTGTGCCCAATTTATGACAGCTACAGGCTGGCCCACATCCTCTCGGTGCTGCGTGCTCCAGCAGAGGAGGAATTCAGTCCGGCAGTGAGCTCTGGTACAGACATTCTGACACTGGGCAGGTGATGGAGGCAACCGCAACGTCACCATCACAGCTCCAGTGTTCAGCGAGCTCAGAACTCAAACAGGAAAAAGCCTTTGTTTCCACCTCATAAAATACAGCACTGATGAGGAAGACAGAACCTGAATATGTACTTTGGAAAGCACATTTGATTATCTTCTGGAAAAAGTGAGGCTCTGAACACAAGAGACTGCTTCACACTAGAGTTAAGCACACGGAAACCCACATCTATGATGCTTCATTGCTCCATAGCCTTTTTGTTGATTGAAATCATTAAGGTGTGAGAAGAAAATGGTCAATGTGCTGTAATCAATCTGCAAATGTTAGAAAACCTCCAATCATATGAAACTAATTTTAAGTGAAATGGGATGGTGTACAAATTATGGGGCAAAGGATTGCTCTGAAAGGCTCTGAGTAAGGCACACAGGAAAGCAACACACAGAGCAATACCTACCCAGGATGAAGGGCGGTCAGGAAAATACTCTCACACCCCCAGAGAACATTACTTCTCAGAACCGATGCACAACGGATCTGATGCAGAATGGATGCTGACTACTGTCAGCCATCAGACGACTCACCGGCCTCATCAGGTCCGTCCTTCCTTCCTTCCTTCCCTCCCTCCTTCCCGCCTGCCCTCCTTCCTTCCTTCCCTCCTGCCTTCCTTCCCACCTGCCTGCCTTCCTTCCCACCCGCCTTCCTTCCTTTTCCCTCCCTCCTTCCTTCCCGCCTTCCTTCCCGCCTGCCTTCCCTCTTTCCCACCTGCCTTCCCTCCTTCCCGCCTGCCCGCCTTCCTTCTTTCCTGCCTTCCCTCCTTCCTGCCTGCCTGCCTTCCCTCCTTCGCGCCTGCTTTCCCTCCTTCCTTCCCACCTTCCTTCCCTGCCTGCCTGCCTCCACCTAACAGAGAACTGTGTGGCATCAGGTACTAAGCGGGCAGTGTGTTACCCCAGCAATGAAGCTAGGTTCTGATCTCAGAGAATATGAGTGTAAGCCTAGAATAAACCCTTCCCCCCTGGAGGGCCATCAGCCCAACCCCTCCCCAATGCCATGGCACCCACCTCTCTGTCCCCTGCCTGACTCTGCTTCCTCCCACCAACATCCAGGAAAACCTGTGCACAGAAGGCTCCCCTTTGCAACCACCTGCCTCTTACTGAGCAAAGCACGGAGCTGTTAGCAGCTATTACCAACAGATTATTCGGATCAAACGCTACAATAAAGGATTTTCTTGAGCAGGTTGCTCTAAGTGCTGTCTCTTCCCCCACCACCTCTTCCACGCCATCCCTTTCCCAGAGATCTGTACATAATTCACAATGGCCTTTTGCTGTTGGGGTGCAGTAAAATCTAATTGCAAACATGATGTTGACACTGTAGTCTCACCCTTTTCAGCCAAAATGACAGATAAAAAGCCACCCATACACACAGTTTATCACAGCGATAGATAAATCTATCACAATAATGATTCTGATAATAAAAAGCAAAATACACTGAAGGCGCTTACAGCAGTTTAATGAAGGCTCTCGTACCAAATCTTGGACTCAAAGTTACACAGTTACTGAAAGAAAAATAACTTACAATGGAAAAGCTGATGAGAATTGCCCACCTAGCCATGGAATCAACTGTGGTTTAACACTGTGCTTAAATACTCACCACACAACAGGAACGCATTTAAATCACGACCAAAGGTACACACAATTCATTCACTTCCCTTGTTTTCTATTACATGTATGCAGCATGTAATTTAGCCTCTGGAAGTTACTCTGAAGAACACAGAGGTTCCTTCTTTTTTAACACTCACTGGAAATAAATACCATTTAGAGAATACACAGAGTGCAATAAAATGGACACTTAGGCACTGGTACAGTGTAGTCCTTTTCAGCCCTCTACAAACTACAGGACAAGAAGTTTTAAACCACAGATGGGGTAAAGAGCAGGTTGGAGCTGTACAAGGAGTGCAGCAGGCTATCGGTTATGTACTGCACAAGAGCACATCTGCAAAAGGTCCCAGAAGATTCTTGTTGAAGATGCAGCGTATCCACACCAGGTATATCGTGAAGGGCTTAATGTTTTCTGAGAAGGTATGATTCTGATGGGACAATATATAAGGCATGTAAGTGTTTTCCCCTTGCTCTTGTATCCACACTTCATATTTCACTTCTCTGACCTTGAGATACCTCAGGTTCCAGGGGATCTGCCAGGATACCACAAGTTTAGCTTCGCTCGTGCCCTGGACAGAGGCTTGACACTTGGCATCCCTCACTTTGCCAGGGTAGAGGCTACCAGACCATTTCTGCTTCTTGGGTCCAGGCTTTGACTTCACAGTCTGTCTGATCACATGGATGAGAGAAGGGATGTTCACCTTCGTGTCCTGGTAGGCACGGAACAGCCACTCGGGGTTGCGGCAGCAGAGGTGCCGTGGCACCTCTGTGTTCTTAATGATGCGCTCTTGCTCTGCCTTGTCCAGATGAGCAATCCCACCCTGGTCCCAAGGTCTGTCCGGGTAGGTAACAGTGTCTTCCCTGTCAGTGTTCTGCCAGGCAATGTACTGAAGGTCCATGCCAGGAAGGGTTGCCAGGGTTTTGTAAGGGGTATAGTGCTCAGGGTTGATAGCATAAGGAAAGAGCTCCACCACTGTGGCACCTCTTGGCAGGAAGAGAGACATGACTAATTGGGCCCCATGCATACTGACCAGCATGGACGCATTGCTGATCAACCGGACGATGTCAGAAAACGAATGCTCCTCCAGAGAGACAGTAATGGTTTTCATCTGAAACTCCTGAGCCAGAGCCAGGATTAGTTCTGCCTCATTCAGGATAAGTCTGTTGATTGTTCGGCTGAACACTACGATGTACTCCTCACTGGAGCTTTCCTCCGTGCTGACGTTCAGCTTCTGCATCATGAATTTGGTGAACTGCCTGATCTCGTTACCAGAAACCAAGATGTTAGCCTTTGGCCCCTGCGGCTGGACAAATCCATACTGGTACCAAGTGGTGATTTTGGACAGTCCCACATACGCTTTGGTAAAGCAGAGGAGCCTGCCCAGGGTTTTAAGCTGCTCCCTGAGGAGCGGCTGCTTGTTACTCAGTAATTTGTAGAGGTCAAAGTGAACACCTTCACTCCACCCTTCCATGAAGAAGAGCCGGGCCTCCAGATCTAAATCAGAGAACTGCTGCATGGTGTAATAAATGGGGAGGAGGTCGTCATGAAAGACGTGCATCAGGTTGTCTGGGTTGAACCTGTTGGCAATCAGTGCCACATCAGGCACGAAGACCGGCTTTGGCATAAATTTCAGCGCAGCAGCCGGCAGCTCCACGAAGTTGAAGTACTGCGTGTTGTGATCTTCCACTGAGGACAGGTCGAGCAGAGCCGGCTGGAACCTCCGGGAGCCCAGGTTGGGCAGCATGACCGAGGAGTTGCTGTGAAAGTAGATGAACTCCTCAGCCTCAGTAGAGTAGCAGAGGGACTCGAAGCGGCAGATGCGGTCAGTGTGCATCCTGCCGGTGCACACCATCCTGGTACCGTCCTCCACCAGTGCCTGCAGAGCCGCATGGTAGTCAATCTGAGCCTGAGAGAGTTCCTGAGACTGACGCGTGAGGACCAACTCCTCTTCGACCATGAAGGCATGCTCTCGCAGTTTGAAGTATTTCCACAGCACGGCAGCGAGGACAGACACGAGCAGGGCATTAAACACGGCTGCTATGTTCATTCTGTTGTTAGATCCTAGCAAGATGACAGGCGGGGAATGCAACGGAGAGGGAACACATCATTAACGCTCCTTGACATGGTGAGGGTGAAGACCTGTGGAAAATGAAACGAGAAAGGAACCATTTAAGCACTGGGTTGATTGGATTTACAGCTCCCCCACGAATTACATTTTATGGACTATTTGAGAGAGTTTAGCCTTTTTTCAGTAATTTTTCCCTCTTCCAGGAACAAGGGAAAAGGGGAAAAGAGTGCCAAACTGCTACCCGCTGCGTTCCCTGGGACCCTGGCTCTCTGCTTTCTGCACACCACTCCAACACAGAGAGGAAAGAGTGCCCTGCAATTACTGGGCCATTTGCACGGGACCTGGGAAACTTTGCTCCTTGATGTGCCATAGGCCCTCTGCATAGCTGTGAGTACCCAACTCTGCCTCTTGCGCTTACTGCACAGACAGTAATAGTACACGGAGCATTGCCAAGGATGGATTTTGCTACACTCCATTTCAATACAAGACGTAAACTAGTGAACGTAACGCTCAATGTAATTTGATTGGGGGGGGACACAGTCCAAAGACACAGGCCTATGAACTGCCCAGTGGGACACTCCCAAGTCACTCAGTCATTTCTTTGGCTGTAATCAGGTTATGATCAAAGGCTAAGAACTGCCATTGTCTTCCAAAAGAAATATTAGTATGGGAGAGAGGAGAACTCTGCCCTTGATGTGAGGAACTGATGTTTTATTAAAGCAATCAAACCTTCATTCATTGAGAACGAAGTGACTTGCACCAGCAGAGCCAGCCCTTACACAAATGGGAAGGCCATGTATTTGAAGTGTTTCCACTGTTGGTGTTTTCCCATCCCAACCTGAGAGTCTTCTCTATGCTGCTCCAAGGCCTCCTTGTTTCTTTTTCCATTATGGGAAAGATCCTGCCATGACCTGCTTCAGATGCAGAAAACACTACTGGATTATATGAGAGTATTGATTATATTTTCAACTGTGAACTTCAATATAGATATCGATTAACCTACAGTACTTATGGGCTTCTATTTTCATTATGCACCAAGGTCCACTGCCCGTCAGGCTGTGAGCAATTCCAGCCATGACTCACGAGGAACTTTCTGATTGATATATACCTGGTCAGACTGTTTCTAGCTGCAGATGTTTAAAGGTAGCAATTTAAAGTCCCTTTGATGCAAGTATGCAGGGAAGGGAAAAAAGCAGTGTCTCAAGCACATGCTCTGACATCCCACACAATAGTTCCTTAGCACTTTAACCCAGAGATGCTTATTATTCTGTAGCAGAGTGGAGCAAGACAGCAAAGCATGTTCAGGACCAGTGTGAGCACTTCCTATACCATCTAGGGAGTTCCTTTCAAAAGAGAGATTGCAGCCTAAAAGCTTGATCCTGCAATCTGGTTCACACAGCCTGAAATTGGATGGAGAATCATTCATGGAATTCCATGACATTAAAAGGGATCCCTACAGCTTGAGAGATAACAACAGCCTGCAGGATCCCTGTAAGCCACACAGATTCAAGAGATGGTCAATGGAGATCTGAGCAACGAATTCATTTCAATTTCAGAGCAGCTCTAGCTACTCAAATAAACCAGAAATGAAGTCCACCTCTGGCAAGTGGTCTAAAAAGCTGCCTCATTTAGCAACTCCCTAAAAGCAACAACTTAAAAAGGTGTTGTTCTCACTTCAACCATGGAAAAGGAACTGGGAAGGGACCCAGAGTGGTCATCTAATTACCGGGGCAGGCTCAGCTCTCACTAACCCACTCCCAAAAGACATTTGTATATCTCATTCTTAACACTTACTCATCTCCTCAGCCAGTTTCTATTAATAAAGGCATGAAGGACTGTACCAAACTCCTTCCTAACACCCAGCCTTTGTTTCCACCACAACAATTTAAACCTGTTCTTGTCCCAGGTGCCACAGACATCCTGCACAGACAAATGACGGCTGTCACATCACTTCTCAATCTTTCCTTCCCTATACCAAGGGATGACTGCTGCTCCTGATGGCTTTGCAACTCTCAACCGTGGCTGTTCCATGGGCAGCCCTGAATGCAAAGGGTACAGCAGTACATCACTTGCTTGGACTCTGGTAAAGCAAACAAACTGGTTTTCAGGAAAAGAAATTTTTGATGGGGACAGATCTTCAGCTATTTTGTTGGTATCAGACTTCCAAAGCTTCATTTTACTTCTTTACTATCTTGGAAAGATGTCTAACGATACCACATAACCTCTCCACTACAGACCTCTCACCTTGTGAGCACAGCTTTAAATGGCTTCTGCAGCATCACCAAAGAAAGGACTGTGCCCAGGGACCCACATGTGAAACCTGCGAGTCAGTATGAGAGGGAAACCTTAAACAGTTGAGTCTGCTGCCCCTTCAAATGAAGGCCAGTCTGCAGGCACTGTGGAAGTTAACTACTGCAGGTCAGACGGGTTCAACAGCTGAGTCAATGCAAGATTCAAGCACTCTGCAGAGGGGGAAAACCGCATGGCCTCTATTATTGCAGTACAGTAGCAGGCGTGTGCACATGTGGGTGTTTCAAAGGCATCAGGAGCCCATAAAAACACCACTTGGTACCACCTGCATTTCACAGGCATCTCAGTGGTGGAGAGCTCTGCTGACCATTACAAACCCCTTGAGCTGAACAGGCCTCCTTGGAAACAGCCTGTTCTAATATTTCACCCCTGACTTGTTCTCTCCCCTGCAGCCCCCAGGGAAGAGCGTAAGAGGCACTTCAGAGATGCAGCCTGATGGATGCAGCCCATGTTCCGAGCTTAGCGATTTTCATTTCAGACTCTGCTACAGCAGTACCCACTAAATGGCTACAAATGAACAACTCAGCTTTTAATAAAAGTCACCTGCAAGGCCCTCCTCTGTCTCTTCCCTCACTGCACTTTCCCTCTTGCACTTCTCTGCACTCAGCTCAAGTGAGTGCATGTACTTTAGCCAACCAGGAGTCAGGAATGAATGTTAAAAGCTAGCAGTGCTAAAGGAATCCACCTTCATGCCTGTTCCTCATTGCCAATTCGTAATTCCTGGTTCATGCTGCTTGGCTGAGAGCTGCTTTTGATGGAAGTGAACAGGGGATGCGGACAGGAAGGGGTGTCATAGGCAGAACTAAAAGGAGAATTATACAGGCACTCAGGGAACTGTCTTAATTCTTTGCCAGATTTCCCACATTTTATCATCCACTTTTCTTTTTATTCTGGTGCTTTCAGTGAACACAGACATTACAGAACTGAAGTTTGGTGCTTCAGGGAGTGACAGAACACAAATAGCAACAAACCATCCCACTCTTTGCTTTTACATACCCAGGAGAGGCTCCACTAAGGGGGTAAAGGCAAACAATCACTCTCCACGTCCCCTGGTTCCTCAATCCCCCAGGCTGAGATCAGTCATTAAGTGCTGTCACCTACAGAGGTCCTGGAATGGGCAACTTTCCCAGGAGGCAGCAGGTAACTGAAATAGGTGAAAGCATTTAGACATCCACCTGAAGAGATCTACTTCACAGTAAAAGAAACTATCATTTGCCAATCATCCTCACCAAATGGGTCTAGAGCTGCCACTCTCCTCCCATGGTGCCATCAGAGAACATCTTAAACACTGAAAGGCACTTGCAGGCCAGACACACTGCTACTGCCCTTATGAGCAGACTCCTCTGTGCTGTTCCTTTCTACGTAGAGGTCAGCATCTACGCTCTTCACAGCCCCAATTGCCCACAGATTATCCCCTTCCCACCCCTACCATGCTCATCCACCCTGTCACTTCCCAGCGACACTGCGATAACCACAGCTTTGCTCCACTCGAGCAATACATCCCAGTTACCAGGGATATTGCATGGACTGACATTATCTTTACGCTCAGCTTTGAAATGCTAAAGCACCATCCTTCAGGAACAGAAGATGCAACAGCTGATAGACCAGAGCCCAGCCAGAAGAGACATGCACGTAAAAGCAGCACAGAGCTTCTTGCTGTCAAGCTAGCAGAGGGCAATGGTGCCCTATGGGAGGGAATGGGATGTGCCCTTGCAGACTCCTGACAGGAGCAGGATGCAAGGGAGGAGGAGGAACAGCAGTGAGAAAGGGAGACAGAGGCAGCAAATTTGCCTGGCCGGGATGCTGACAGGGCAGCTGAGGTGCAGCACTGCAAGGGCAAAGACAGGGAGCTCAACACATGCGGGCAGCTCAAAACTTTAGAGTGGAAATAAGAGCACATCCTGAGGCATGCAGTTCTGTGGATGCTTCTCCAAAGGCAAAAAGCCTGTGGGAGGGACTCTATTTGTGGTCAGCTCCTCTTTGCTCTTTCTCCAAAAGTGATCACAGGCATGAAGAGCTTATCCCTTCTTTTCCTCCTCCTCCACTCGCTTAGTAAAAGGGTCACAGCTTCATCCTCCCAGCCCAGCTACTGCTTCTCTAAGTAGCAGTGACCACTGGTGAGCAGGTAAAGGCTTCAGGAGCATGCATCTCCTGTGCGCAGCAAGCATCTCTGGCAGAGACCTTGAGCATCCTGCAGCATCTATGGTACTCTCATGGACAGCACCTTCTGCCCATCAGGTGCTGGTCATCTGATGTTTTAAACACCCTCAGGAAGAGGGAAAACAAGAAGCATCAATGGAAACACTGTTCTTTTTAACATGTAGAGGACATCAGAGTGGGTGGGATGGGAGAGATTAATTTCTACTAATAGGCAGTTGGCATAAAGGGCTGTTTGGATTAATTTAAGAGACTAGTTCTGTTGTTCTTTTAATTGTGAAGCTAGAGTAGAATGAATCACTACTTCGAAGCTATTAACATAATGGACAACCGCTTTAGATCTCTACTCCATTTTAAAACTATCTATTTAGGTAAGAAATAGGGAGAAAAGCTACAAAGCCGACACAATAAAACCCACAAATGTAACTAAATCCCCCAAAGGAAGAAACCAAGAGCTTGATTAGGGAGAACAGGGGTCATGGAGGTGAACAGCATGTCTAACAGTGACCACCAAGTTCTGCAGGTAATAACAAAATGAGAAGCGCTGCTTTTGTCTCCTCAGAGCTTGCCAAGCTTTTGTTATCAACTGCCCAAGCACTTTCCAAGCCAATGCTCTGTTTCCCAGAGCTAGAGCAGGCTAAAAAATCCTCACCAAATGGAAAAAGAAGCATGAAGGACACACACGTCCAGAGAGCCTCACAGCTCTGTGCACAGAGAGAAATGCCTCTCCATGGAAGCCAGTTGAGGTAGCAATGTCACAGCAGAACTGTCCCTGCAGCTCCCAGGAAACGGGTGCAACTGGAAGTGGGCTGGAACTGCTCCTGCCACAGGACAGGGAAGGAGTTGGGTGCAGGACATGGGCAGGGAGCCCTTACCCTTCTCCTTATATTGCAGCAACACAGTGAGAGGGGTGGGAGCGGATACTCCCTCCTCAAGGACATTTTGCCCATTAGCACTCCCTACCCCCGATTCATCTCTCACTAGACTGGCTTTCCACGACAAGTACAGGAAGATAAAAGCATGTAAACATGGCATTTCACACCCCCCCTACAAAGTGTCTGCTGTTCTTCCTCCCATCCCTGATGCAAGAGGCTTAGTGAAGGATGCAGTATATGTAATACATGCAGTTCTAAATACCTACTTCATTCATGCTCAAAGCAGAAGTTGCTAGAAGGCAACTTTCCCAATTGGAAGGAGGGGGAGTTGGGATTTGGCAGCCAAGAACTGGCTTTTATTCTTATCTCTGTCACAGATTCCCACAGAACTATACAAGCAAGTCAATCCCCACAGCCCAAAAGGCTCTTATCATCTTATTCACTGATTTAATGAGATACATATATTTTCACAGTACATGCCACATTAAAGAAAGGATGGCACACTGAATGAACATTTGCTTTGTAAAAAGCAACCAAGTGCAGAAGTGCTGACTTTTTAAACAGGAAAAGAGCAGATTCTTGAAGGAAGCAAACCCAATGCTTAAATATACAAATACCATTAATGAAGGCTGATCCAAAGAAAGGACATGGAAAATAATATCTTAACACTGCAGCCTTGAGGAGAGTGTTACAAATAAAACTTCATTCAGAAGAAAAATAAAATCAAAATCTAAGAATGTATTTAAAAAGCATCTGTGTCACAAACCCTCATGTACCTATAGACAGTTGAGATCAAAATTAAGTTTACCTTCTGTTTTTATGCTTTAGCATAAGTGATGAATAGAAAGCAAAACTTTCTATGAATCTTTCTATATAAGACTGCAACCGAAGAGCCTGAGGCTCTGTGCAATGGTCCCTACTGCAAACGTACCTTCAATATGAACAGGAGAACACTGGTGGTCGCAGGACACCTACCAGTTGGGCTTATAGATAAGAAAATCTGAGGTTTCTTCCATTTAGTTTTAGAGTCTGGGAGCCCTGCAACAGGAAGATACCCGTCCTAACTTTCAAGTGCACTAGCAGAACACTGATTTAATACTTGCTGATGCTGATCTCCTGACCTTCAAAAAAGAGGTAAAAAAATGCCAACACTAACAGTCAATGCATATAAGCAAAAGTAGGAAACAAAAAGAATACTTCTTGGGCCTTTAAGGTTCACATTTCCAAGATCTCTTCTCCATCCACAATAGCACAGAGTTTGAAAGCCTTTCCCCAAACAAAACCTAACCCTCACCTCCATAAAACTGCCCTAAATCAGATGTATTTCTAATAAACAAGCCTGAGGCAAGAGATGTACTGAAAAATGAGCTTAAAAAGAAAGAAAAGAGTATTTCTCTCAGCCCTCAAGTCTTCACCCTCTGACAGTCCCAGGCCTAAAGATGAAAACCCAAGGCACTCAGCATAACCACAGCTAGATAGAGGGAGAAGCTTAACAGAGTTCATTCCAGCCAATCTTTGTTCACCCTAGTGAAACCTATCAGGTTATATTGGCATTACCAGCACTGACTTAGGAGTAAAGGCCCCTCTGTTTGCCCGGGCTCTTGCTTTTAGTCTGTAAGCAAGATACCTTTGTCAGAAACAAAGACGTGTTAGAGAGAAGCAGGTTTCTTACTTCAGTGGTCTTCCCAAAGCAAAGATGGAGCTGGAGGGGCTGAAGGGAAAATTTAGTAACGCTGCAAAAGGAAATTTAAAAGAACACGATGTGAAACCCCAAAGTACTGAACAAGATGAACTTCAGCCACTCCAATTGCGCCTTTGGGCTTCAGCTGCCTTTTGTTATTCTCTGTATTTTATCTATCCTTTCTTTCCCTAATCTGACAGGAAGAGCACCTGTGTTATCGGGATACTGGGACTGGTGCTTAGCAGCGTTTACAGCCTGAGCTTTCCCCTCTTCCCATCAGCATGGTGCCTGAGACCACTCCTGTGTGCTGCAAATTCTAAGCAGGAGCCCAAACTGTTCGGAGCACAGAGCAGCCAATAAGAACTGCAAAAATCCCTCCTTGGTTACCACCAGCTCTATGTTAGCATGTTTTCAGGGAGGGTAAGGAAAATAAAGTAATCCTAAAGCAGCACCTGCCTCGTAAGAAATGGATTTCTGAAACCCCATAGAATTTAGTGCAGATCAAAGATTTTTCCCCATGAGACTTTTGTTTAAAAATGATAAAGCAAAACACCAGTCAAACAAAGATGGACCACAAAGACGTGGGATTACAACTGAACTACTGACCTCCTTCCCACACATACACAGCCACAGGGGAGAGACTCCATGTGAAGTCGGGGAGGGGGGGAAAGAGCATGGAAATAGCATCAAAAACCATGCAACAACCACCTCCCCCTGTCAGCCAGGAGCACTGACAGAACTGAATTTGGAGCCCTATGTGATCAGCACAGCAAACAGAGCACAGTTACAATAACACTCAGCAAGAGAAACACAGTCAATTCAGAGCACCTGCAATCTTTTCAATCTTGGAAGTACTGTCACAGGTACATGAGTGTTTCAGCACATGCACGCATACCTGGTGATGCTAAATAACAGCAAATGCTATCCGGTGCCGCTCTTCCACAGGCGAAGGGGAAAAGAAGACACCTTAAAGCTATGCTCTGCAGGGGAACAAACACTCTCCAGTCCTCTTCTTTCATCACCACTATAAAGAAAAAGGTACCTCACAGCTCTCAGCACAGTAACCCGTGCACCATCTGCAGACTGAACTACCTTTCTGCCCAGGTCTGAGCATGCTCGGTCTGTCGGCAGTGTCCCGTCGCTCCAGCTGGCTCACCTCAATTTGTTAGCCTCCCGGAGGTCAGCCTTGCATGCAGGATGATTTGCTGCAGTACTCTGCAAACCCTCAACGGGCGGCCGCACTCAAACAAACACGAGTGTGCTGCTTCCCCAGGCTGAGCGTGCCCTGGGAGACAGGCAGCAAACTGGTCTGGGGGGATGCATTCTAGAAATCCTGCCTCTGTATGTCATGAATGTCACTCCAAATACTTCATACAAAAGAACAAAACAATAGGAGAGAAAGGAAATACAATGCCCCCTGCTAGAGGATGTGAAAGCCGTTCGGCATGCTTTCTAGCAATTCCCTTAGCACCAGGGAAGCGATTTCCCAGCTGTGATGGTCAGCAAATGGCTCAGTATTGAGCAAGGCTGCGAGTGCCCTCTTTCAGAGATCCAGGCAGTGGTATTTTCAAAATGAAGTTACCTTTTTTCAGTGGAAACAAGCAATCCCTAAATACAAAGACGCAGAAGGGACCCAGGAGTTTACAAGTCCCTTACTGCATACAAGCTGAAGGTCACAAAGGCAGAAAGTGTCTCACATCAATCTCAGCAGAGCTTGAACTGTGAGGACTGAGCAGCTTCTTGAGGACGGCAAACCAGGCAGTGCTGACTAGGAACACTTCCAGTCCTAATCCCGCAACTGGATCTACACAAGATCACAAGAGAAGCCCAGGTCTGACCACAGCACTCACCAAAAAGCTCATAGCCAAAGTTTCACCACTGAACACAGTTATGAGGAGGGAGATCAAAAGCAGTGTGACCAGCAGGTCGAGGGAGGTGATCCTGACCCTCTGCTCTGCTCTGCGAGACCTCACTTGGAGTATTGTGTGCAGTTCTGGTGTCCTCAACATCAAAAGGACATGGAACTGTTGGAACAAGTCC
>JANRGW010030996.1:9963-31101 GCA_024733675.1 Psilopsiagon aymara | reverse complement strand
TTTATGTTGAGGACACCAGAACTGCACACAGTACTCCAAGTGAGGTCTGACGAGAGCAGAGTAGAGGGGCAGGATCATCTCCCTCGACCTGCTGGTCATGCTCCTTTTGATGCAGCCCAGGGTATGGTTGGCTTTCTGGGCTACAAGAGCCATGTTCATTTTTCCACCGACCAACACTAGCTTGCTACAAACTCACTGTGACTCACACTGTGACATGATGGGCATTCACAACAGATCATGTAGCTTCATTATCTTCACAGGAGCAAAAAGATTAGTCACATATGTTGTACTCATAAACCAGACCTGTTGGTGAGATAAATATCAGGAATATTTTATTTACAGTTGAAATCCTTTTAAAGTGAAGATGCACTAGATGACTTCTGGGGCACATTCCCACCCTATGCTTTGTATTTTTCAAAAACAGGAGGAGTTTTACCTCTGGACTAAAAGTAATCTCCTCTGTATGCAGCAGCAAGGTCTAGATGACCTGCCAAAGTTCAAGATTTATAAGGTTATTGTGGTAAGATCAGAAACAGATGGCAGGGTCAGGTATTTTTCCATACACTTTCATCTGCGTCACAGTTCAAAGCCTTTAGTGTGATCCCTCCCAGTGTTAACCTTTCCTTCATGTTCTTTGTTTCTCTTTAGGTACTTTCCATGACCATAGCAGACTTCAGCATCTTGTCCTGGTTTGTTGTGTTGTTTCTTTCTCCTATCAGCAAACACCCAGTTCTAAGCAGTATCACTAATATGTCTTCATTTGGTATTTCAAATTCCTGTAGGAATGACTTTGTTTTTGTTTTGGAAGAAGACATGCATTCAATTTAGAAAATGTTATTACCTAAGAAACTTACTTTTTTAATGAATTCCACCAGGGACTGTACAACAACCTTAAACAAATGACAAAAGTTGAAACTCAGAGTTTAAACCAGAGTCAAAACAACATTATAAGAATTAATTTAACTTTTTAAGACAGAGAAGCTTTTCAATACATATTTTATTCACCTATGTTGCAGACAACTGAAGCAAGTGACCTATAGAATAAGAAGACCCTTAAAGAAGTTGAGAAAGTGAATATTTCACATGCAGACCAAAACGTTTCTGTCAACAGGAAAAAAGTCCTATAAAGACAAAAAAGTCTTTAATACATTAGTGACTTCAGTAATAAATATAGAGGGCACCAATTTCTTTATTCAAAATCAGGAATCCTTTTAACTGCAATGACAGCAGACTTCTATTTCCTAATAATGATGCCTTTTCAAGATCTGAAGAAGTAGGTGATACATGCTTCTGCCATACCAGAAGCAGAAAAATTCATCTCTGGGAAAAAGTTCAGAAAAAAATGTGCTTCTATACGAATACACAGAAGTGTACATAATACAAATGATAAAGTTTGTAAAGGCTTGATGTTGCCTTGTGTTAAGCTTCTGTATCAGTAAAAATACAAAAAGTATCTATGATTCCTATGTAAGCAAACTATTTGGCAAAGACATGCCTCTTGTCATTTTTGTCAAGAAAATGCTGAGATTTATACTTTTGAGATTTAGAGCCTGTTATTGCCACTAATCTTCTTTTACCATGCAACATGAGTACTGCTCAGATTCTGCAGTCTGTTCCACACAGAAGCTGAATACACCTCCTACCATCCAGTCTCCTACCCATGATGGGGACATGCATGTTAACAGTCCTGCAGTGTCCAGAGAATGCTTTTATCTGTGCAGCACCACAAATTCATTACTCTGTTGTTCCTGTACACAATTTAACTTGTGCAAGAACTATCCCTACTTATGAATATATGTTTTCTTTTTTAGTTGGAATGCAAGATTAATATTCAAAATACTCCCTGGGAGACCAACCAAAGTAGAAAATACGTAAGGGAGGAAAGCCATTATAAAGAATAAACAATCCTCCTACTGCCTCTTTTGGAAGAAACAAAGGTAGTTTCTTAATATCCAGCCATAAATCTTTGCAGTCTTGACAGCTAAGAAGCACAGGAACCTGGAAACCTCATACACCCAGAAACCGGGAAAGTTTTTACCCTGTGCAGAATGTTTCTACACATTAGGCAGTGCACAAGCTCAAAGCCTCAGGCAGGCAGCTAGACAAACTGTCAGAAACCGGGCTAATGTTATTAAAAGTTCAGGGGCAATGAAACTGTTGCATGGCATTCTACTTCACAAGGTACATGCTGATTTTAAAATACTGAAATGGTTTTTATATGGCATCGCTAATTCTGTATGGCATTCGTAGTATACTCATAGGCTTAACAGCACTTGTTTGTTTTCTCTGATAGGATGAGATTAACTATAAATTCTTATGTGTCAAACAAGTTTGACATCTTCCAACATTTTCTACAAATAATGGTTTTAATTAAAAAAACATTTACAGAAATCAAATTATGGAATTCTGTAACTCTTGGTATATTACAAAAAATACCTTTCTTTAGGTCAACGGCAACACAAATACAGATCATTTTACGTGCTTAAAAGAAAACACAAATCTTGTTTCTATATTAAGAAGAAAAAAAAACAAAACCAAAAAACCTAAAAGGTTTCTTTGTATTTAGTATTAAAAAAAAAAAAAAAATCCACACAAAACCTCGCTGTTTAGAAATATAGAAATAAGGCACATTTTACCACATCCATCATGACTAAATTTTGACAGTCAATACCAAAGGAAAATCACAGCTGCTGAAAATATGTTAATACTCTTCACACACAGCAAAGTGGTAGGGGTGCGCAATTTTCTGTTCAGGTATTCTGATATCTTGATGAGCCCTCATGCAATAAAGCAACATGAAGACCAGAGCTTGGAACCTAAACATCACATTGAAATTGTACAAAAGACAGAAATAAAAGTTCCAACATGAGGGATAATTTTTCCTTAATTGTAGAAAATATAGACTAATCCTAAACAGGCATGAAGAAAAAATCTTTCAGTTTACTACTGTTTGACATTGCTTAATTTTACTGTGACTTCTATCCAAGAAAAGTATTTATAATATCTTCAGAGGTCTTACAAATAAACCAAAATTCTGAGAGGCCTGAAGTCAAGAATGAGGGAAGGTGCTCAGAGAATATGTTAAAAGTGTGTTTTAAATAGTTCCATGTTTTTTTGGCTCTGAACTTAAATAACCTATCTCTCAAGAATTAAAAAAAAATACAATATTTTAAGTATCACAGTGCATGTACTATTAAGTAATGCTTACTTTAATGTTTGCTTTAACATGCAGGTATTTGCTTTATTTTTATAAAATTTAATGTAACTCACCAAAGATTTCTTCAAAAATTTTCAAGGAATGTATCTAAATTGAATAATGTTGGCATGCTGTACTGTAAATAACTACATATACAGTAGTCTTTAAACTAGCTCACCCTGTAATTTGAAGCTATGAGTGAAGAAAAGTGTTTATAAGTAACTCATAGCTTTTTTAATAACAGAAAACTATTACCTTCTGCTACACAGGTATACTGACATATGCATTTAACCTTCACATCATAATTAAAAAATTTCCCCAAAACAGTGGCTTTCTGAAAGCAGATGGTGCCAATTTTAGAATTCTTACAAAATAATCAAACTAATTTCAATGTTCATCTTGAAAATTATCATAATAACAACTGCCATATGAACTTAGGAGACAATTTCATAACAGATACTGGTACTGCGTTTTATACTGCCTGCATCTTAGAGCTCATTCATACCCGCATGATGACAGTTGCAGCTCTTGAAGTAAAAGCACTGAAGAAATCTAGATTTCTAAAATAATCTAAAGTGTAGGCTGCTTCTTCTTCTAAAACACGTAACATGCTACAGTCCACAACTGAATTTTAAATAATACATGGAATTGCAAGAATTAGCAGTCCAAAACTCCATATATTAAAAAAAACCCAACCAAACAACAAAACAAAAAAACCCCATCTTATTTAATGATACAAATTAAATAATATAAAACTTTCACCTATTCTCACTCTTCATGTATACTTACTTTTTCACATACCTTTTTCTTTCTGTTAAGCATACATCTACACTGCCACATAAACACTAACAATGTATACGCATTTAATGTGAATTAGAGTATAGAGATTCCTTATCCAAAATTCCCTTTTACTTCAGGACATAAGAAAGCTAAAACCATACGACTGAACTACTTACCTCAATAAGAGAATCAGGAAAATAAGAAGGAAAAATACCAGTATCAATAAATTAGAAGTCTCAGCCACTTTTCCCCCAAAATGAGATATACTTGACATCAACAAGGATGCAGTAAAAATGAACAGAATTAAATAATCTTAACACAAGTACCACTTCCATTGTAAAAGCCCCTAAACATTCTACAGTGTGTCTTGAGGCCTGAGCGTTCTTTTCAGAAAAAAGAGGAATAAGAATATGACAAAAGTATTACGGAGTTTCAGAGCCAGAGATACTTCTGTGGCTTTACAGTAGGTTTGTGAGAGTGCTGAAAGAGATGGTGATATGTGGGATGTTCTGCTTCAGAATGTTAGAGACAGTAAATGAGTATTTGGAGTCTGCCTGTTGATAGGCAGAATGGAAAAAGGTATTGTGTAGCAACAGGTCTTAATTATTTTCTGCCAGACCTATCAAGCAGTTTTTCTACACATACAGCAGTATTTAGCAATTTTGACTGATCCAGCCTTTGGAAGGCAATGTAGTGCTGAGGGACAGGACAGAAAGGGGACAAAATAAGTAGTACAGCATGTCCTTGGACTCCCTACGCTCCTACTGCCCAGTCCTCCATGTTCATCTACCTTGTTTCTCGCCCCCAGCTGTCAGAAGTAGTCTAAGGTAAAAAAAAAAAAAAAAAAAAAAAACAACAAAAAAACAAACACAAAACCACAAACCCACTCTTGCTGTTTACCAGCATGAGAGATCTTCACTAAGCTACTTAGAGAGCTGCACGAGAGAAGCGATTTATTGCCATGCCTGAGCCTGTGCTCTCTAGGCAGACTGCTATTACAAATGTGAAACTGTTCTTCAGCCTGCTTTTTCTTCCTTTCTGAGGCAATTTTCTGCTTTGCTTATTCCATACACGAATACTATTTCACAAACTTCTGCCTTGGCATTCTGTAGCAATTGCAAAAGCAACTCTCATGCTCTTTCCCCCATGCTGCTCTTTTTCAGCTATCATGGCTCACAGACAGATGGAAATGTAGGAAGACATACTAAGCACAAATTACTCCAGCCAGACCATGTTGGCTGGTCATCTCTGTACAGCTTTGCACGGTCAGCTGACCTTCTGAAAGCTTCCAGAATTCCTTTTGCTTTCAGTCGTAAGTGGAGGTGACTAACACATGTTAAAGTGATTTTCAGTGCTGTCAGTATAGCAGCACCTGTGTGGATAGCATGCCAATATAAAATGGTATTACCTTAGCCTGTGCTAGTACTTCACTGACCACTAATACTCACACTATAAGGGAATTGTTAACACTGTTGAGACAGGACTCTGAAGCTGTGATTAGCCAACAGGACATTTATTAAGTCATTAATAGACTAGTGTACAAAGCAAATTACAAATGGTCATTACAGTAAGTTGTTAAAAAAACAAATAATAAATTGGCCACTGCACACAGACATATCCTTGAAAATTACTTTTCCAACAGCCTGGCATGAAAGCTACATTTTGAAACAAGATCATTCATATAGATATAAAAAGTCATTAAACTGCATCCAGCTGAAGGTTTTGGCAAGAAAATCCCTTTCAGAAACAAAGCATAATTATTTGCTCCCATAATGCTGATTTTTTATGTGTCTGTACTTGCCTTATTGTTACCAGTTTCCTTTTTTCTTTTATTACCAAGCTGGCATTTGAAGATACCTACGTATTCACCTCCTCATTTTTAAGATAACCACCTAATAACACAGACACACCCCAGGCAGTTAGAAACTAAGAAGATGGCCAATTTGTCTGAAATGTTCATGTCTTACAGCTTAGAAAAAACATAAAATGACATGCACAAAAAAATATTTTCTGTGCATGTAATGCTGACTATATCAAATAAATGCAAATTAATGACATTAAAATATCTGATTGAGTCACTTCTTCCTTTTTAACTTTATGAGGTTTATCAGTTATGGTGGCTGAATATGACAGATATGATCTGCATGTCATATGACAAGTTGAATGAACATACATGATTATTTTTTTCTTTTTTTTTCCAGAAACACTTTTCAGAAAACTGCTGAAGATTTGAGGCTCAAGCTGGAGTCAGAGGGCACTGCGTCTTCTTGGAACCTGTAAGAATCAAGTCCCAGGCAGTGCCATGACAGGCAGGTGCCACTAATTGGCCTTAATAGCCCTGACCAACAGTCCCCCAGGATTGCCTCAACTTCACCACAAGGCCCCAAGAGCTCTGTTTAAGCTGAGATCTGGACCGTCACTCTTACCTGGAACTATGCTGTGGATATGGATGGTCCTTGCTTAATCCTTGTTTCTAGTCCTACCTTTGGCCTCATCTCCTATCTGGGCTCACTGCCTGGACCTTGCACCTGATTCAATCCTTTGGCCTTCTCTGAGCTGCTGACAGCCCCCACATTGGAGTACTCCAGACCCTCTGTGTGTTGAGGCGCAGTAGGACTGCCTCCTGCTCAGGGAGGGTACTGTGCCTGTACTGTGGGCATGCTCAGCACCCGGTTTGTCCCAGCATACTTAACTGCTGCTGTTGCTTGGTGACATGTGAAGTGGAGCCACAGTAACACAAAGTGGGAGTTTTCAGTCATCTCACAGAGTAAGCTGCCTTGTGAAAAGGGAAAGAAGAATAGCAAGAAAAAAGGGGAGCACAAAGAGCATGCCAAATATTGCTTCAAGCAAACCTGAAACTCATGTGTGCCGGAAACTGTTATTAGCTGTAAAAAAACCCTCACTAACTTGATACAGGAGATTTAATAAAACAGTATTTTGCTTTACAATCACATTAACCTGGGTGTAGGTAGAATATGCTTCAGGAATGAGTCCCCTGCACCACAAAATGACTGTGGCTTTACAATTCGGAAGAAAAGGCCCAAACATGTGCAGAGAAGTACCAGTACCTGTAACTGTCAAGCATCTAAAATAAGTTTCTCTCTCACCCATTCTAATTTGGGTTTTAGGCATTCAAGAGATTTGTTTCCCCTTTTTATTTCCACAAAACAGAAAACTAGCATGTGAGGAGAAAACTAAGAAAATGAGCAAAAAGGTTTTGGTACTGAATTTAAACTGGTATTTTAGCATAGCCCAATTATACCAGATGACAAAGTATTTCTCAAAATGGTGTTCCATATAGAAGACAGGATTTTTTAAAACACAGTGAAAAATTCTGAAATGGGAGTACAAATAAAGAGAAGAACTGCTAGCAAGAAGAGGCTGCAGATGACAAACTGTTAAATCAGCTAACTCTGACTTCAGAGTCATCAGGCAAAATTTCTAATGCAATCAAAGTACAAAGTAAGGAAAGCAGAAGTAAGGGAGAGATGTTCTCTGGCACACCGTTTCTGTAATGGAAACATGAAAGCTTGGAAAACAGAGGCAAGTTGAAAACTATCTTAGGCATGCCTGAAGGCACAGAAGGAAAACACCCTGTTCTAATCCTTTGAAGGATGATTCCAGCAGCCCTTTCACCTAGAAATTCAATAGGATAATAAAAAGACTGAACACTTCCAACTGGTAGCCATTCAAAGCACACTGATTAGAAAGACTTTTAGAAAATTAATTTTTAAATTAACTTTTGTCCCCCTAGCACATACCCAAACAGAATTGAAATGCTAGGCATCTAGCTCGATTTGTCAGAAACAGTGTGTTGTATTTACTCATTGTTGCAGGTTACTCATTTTGCTCAAGGTATCCATGTTGTCCTGGCACAGGCCAGCATGCCAGAAAATTTCCCTGGTGATCATTGGAAGACTTCTGCTATACTCCTATGCTACAGAATTCCAAGCCAAGATAAGATTACATAGAAGAAATTTTTATTATTTGACATGTCTTAAAAAATTAATGGGGATATTATGGTCTGCATTAGTAGCCTAGCACAACAATTATAAGAATAATAAAAAATCATGGCATGAACTGCCCATATGTTTAGTTACTTTCAAATCACCCATAACTTAAGTCCAGTTAAACTGCGGTCATTAGGATACCTATTTAAAGGATGTGAAAATGATGGCACTTCATACTAGGAAGTCCACTTCTTTTCCATTCAGTTCTCTGAAAAGCATGTTTTCTCTATGCTTTGAAGACTCACGTCTTTCTTGCACTGCATCAGAATATCCTTTCTACAGGATTTACATTCAGATTCAAATCTTCATCTGACTCTTATTTAAGAAGTGGTTTTGACCTTTTTCTCCAAATTTTTAACTGCCCTCAGGAGTCAAATAAGTGTACCTTTGAATAGTCAGAGCCATTCAGTTTCTGTACTCGATTAGCAAGGCAGGAGCTGTGAAAGGAGCAAAATCAAGAACATGGGCTTGAATCTACCAGACTAAAGTGTGAAACTCTTCCACATAATTACTATATTTCATCTCAAAAATACAAACCGCAAACAAAATTAATAAAAAAAAAAAAAAAAAAAAAACAGAACAAACACAAAACACTTCAAATTTATGCTATTAATTTCCCTGGGGGAGAGGGAAGAAAATAAAACCAAAGAAATAAACAAACAAATAAAAACAACCCAGCAGCCAACCAACTAAAAAAAACTCTGTACATATAAAATACCTTATTTTAAAAAACATTTTTCTGAAATTGAAATATTTCACTTTATTGACAGTTATGCTACTAAAGCAGCATAAGCTAATTCCCTTAGGTGTATCAGCCAGGTTCAGAGCTAATTAGCCAGGTTCAGATAATGTGTATATGCATACATACAGCTCTATAGTGTGTTATCTGGTCATTAAAAGGCACAATGTCTCAAAATGATAGCATCAAAACTACATGTTTTTTACACTACAAAAGATTTTCAGCAATTTGTGTACATTTTATTGCTACATTGAGATGTTATGGGGAAATATTTTAGTTTTATCTAATCATGCTTTTCAAGAAGATTTTTTTCTTCCGAGTTCCACCAGCAGAAAATTAAACTGCTTTATATTTCATTATTAGGTCACACCATACTCTGAGGAATCAGAATGTTTTCTGTTGAAGGGAAATTGAGCAGAATAATTACAGTATATTAAATAATATAGGGCTCAGTGATTTGGCTGTAGTATGAGTTTATGAGTTCTATCTGATGTAAGGGGTAAAACAGATTCCAGCTCATGACATCTAACAAGAAGACGATTAATGGTTATAATTCCTGCTATGCTTTTGAGGGTTTATTGCCTTAAAATAAATATTGCTACATTTAAAATATAGGAGTTTTTAGAGGTTTTTTTAGAGTTAATGTTTGGAATGGCCTTAATTAAGTTCCCTTCACAAAATGAATTTACCACTTGCTAGAATGTGCTATGTTAATATTAATCTCGTAACAACACACATTTTTTCCCAGATAACTATTGCTTTATTCAGTGCACATGGTAGCTCTTGTTTACTTAAAAGTTGAGTAGTTTGTGTTACACTCATTGACCCATGCGTGCAGAAAATTTTATCTTTGCTGCTGATATTAATTAGTTAACATGAAATAAAATTATTAATTTGTGAGCCTTTCAAATTCTGTGCTATTTGCTTTTAAAAATGCTAGTAAATACGCGTACATCTCCAATGGATAAAAACCTGACACTGTACAGAGCAAAAATACTGGTAGTGAATTTTGCTCTCCTAACTTCAGAGGCTAGACAAGCTACCTAAACTGAGGTATAGAAGTGCACTTGGGATGCATGAGACTGGCTTAGCACCTTCCGTATAGCACCTAAAGGTCAGGCATTTTTTGCCAAGGAATCCAGAATAGCACTAGATCACTAATCACAGGCAACTGAGTAACACCCAGCATATAGGCAATGCTTGCAAAGAAGCCACATTCTTACACTGCTGATACAGTTGAAACCTTGTCAGGACAGTCAAGCCACCAATTCAACTCATCTCACATTAGACATCAGACTAACTTGGTCAGACAAGTGATTCTAAATTATCTTAGTCATACTCAATCTCCTTTTGTGCAAGCTTCCATTATAACCAACTCTCATGTTGGCCCATCTACCTCACACACACCCGTGAGCTGAATTTGACTTAGAAAAATTATCAAATGTGTCCGATAAGTTTTAAGGGTTCAATTTTTCAGCATTCCACTCAGCACAGTACTGAATTTTTTCAGCACTGTGAATTTTTCTTAGCATGGCTCCCTATGCTAAGAAGTTTTTTTCAAATGACATAAAGTAATGAGCATGAAGCTGAGCTTTGGCTTGAGTCAAATTGCCAGAATTAAAATCCCATTATTTCTTGTGTCCCTCAGTTTCCAGGGCAGAAAAAAACAGAACTGAACTTTTCTTGTCAAGATTACTGGGGAATTGATAAAATACATACCTTCAAAAGCTCCTCTCAGTAGTAAAGTACCATTTCTCCAACTGCATGACATGAAATATACAAAATACCTGAGAAATCAATGATCTGTTGTTTCAGTTCTGCAGTAACTTTTTCAAACATTAAGCAAGGCAGTGTGCACTGTGATTAAGAGTTATTTACAAGCTGAGTTTGTAGAGCAGAAATCTGTATCGCATTTACTATGGAGGGGAAAGTCTTCTTGTAATAACACAGTAATTTGAAAAATCTATTTGCAGCATTGGAATTAAATCTCTTGAGTTCTTTATTAGTTCCATGTTTTTCTATCACCTATTGGGTAACAAGAGAGCACTGGCATATGTGATATTCTGGAAAATTGTTATCCTCCACAGGTGAGAGTGCAGGTTTGTCCCTTTATGAGTCATTTGAGCTGTGTTTAATCAGAGTGTGGGCCTCCTGGGCTTGCCAGAAACAATACATTTGTTATTCTGATTGCCTGGAAGCTGTTCTTCATTATCTGTACAGATCATCCTTTCAGCATTTTTGCAGCTGTTGCTTCCTCATCCATGAACATTTTCACTCACACTTCAATGACACCAATTTTCTTGCGTCTGTGATAAAGCTTTAAAAGATGCTAAGAAGATCCTTAGACATAAAGAGAAAGACTTAGGCAGAAGCAGGGCAGAAGCCAGTGACTGAGTACCACACAGCCACTTGTTCGCACACTGACTCCACCCCCCAGAGTGGGATGGAGGGAATCAGGAAAGAAAAAGTAAAACCCATTGGATGAGGTAAGAACAATTTAATAATAAGGTACAGTATCATACCACTAAAAATGAAAACAGAAATAAAGAGATATAAAACCAAAAGAGGAAAAGAAAAAAACCCCAAAAAACTCAACAACAAACGACCCCCCCCCAACCAAACAACAGTGATGCACAGTACAATTGCTCATCACCAACTGACCCAGCACTTTGCCTTGTTAAACCTCATCACACTGGCCACAGCCCACTGATCCAGCCTGTGCAGATCCCTCTGCAGAGCCTTCCTACTCTCCAGCAGATCAACCTAATGTCATCTGCAAATTTACCACACTTGATCCCCTCATCCAGATCATCAGTGAAGACAATAAGCAACACTGGCCCTAACACTGAGCCCTGAGGGACACCACAAGTAACCAGTTGCCAACTAGATGCATTATCATTTACTACCATTCTTTGGGCTTGGCCATCCAGCCAGTTTCCAACTCAGCAAAAAATACACCTGTCCAGGCCAGGAGAAGCCAATTTCTCCAGCAATACAGTAAAGAAGGTTTCTAGAAAGAACCTAGTGATGAGTTGCTGTTACTATTCAGGCTTTACTACTCTGTTCAAGGTTTCTATTAATACTTGTGCTAACCGGCTTCAAAAGAAGGTTAGCATATCCTTTCAGATATGGGATTCCCTTCAAGCTGTTCATAAAGTTCAATGAAACTCTGTAAGAAGTATCCTCTGGTATATAAATTTCTGCTTTGTCCAGAGATGACATCCCTCACTGACTCCAAAGTGCAGAAATAACAGAGCAAGCTGGCTTGATGTCTAAAAAAGACCAAAAAGCCAAACTGCCAGCTTTCAGATCTCACAATTAAGACATGCCATGGTCTACCTAACTCCAGACACAGTTTAACTAAAACTGAAGCCCTATGTTACGCACTGAACCACGGAAGTATTTTGCAAATCATCATGTCACCAAGAGCAACAGCAGCAGGTGCCGAGCCACCAGCATGTTGAAGTGTTTGCGGTACAGACCTCTGCAGCATCGGGATCAGCACCATGCCCAGGTGTGACTGCTTCGCAGTATACAGTATACCTCCCTTAGGACAAAGGTGACATTTGCAGGGTGCGCTCAGCCTTGGCCCAGCCTCGTTTCCAGGGGGACAAAGCTGCTCCTTAAGGTATTTGCTAGACCCGGGGTAGTTGCAGCGCTGGTCTCCTCGGTCTAAAGCTGTTGCAGAGGCCCAGGTGGGGTGTGAGCACGTGCAGGGCGCTACCTGGACCGCTATGGTGACAGCGCCTGGACGCCGAGCCTCAGGGTTCAGCTGTGATAACTGACTTCTCAGGGCCGAACTGCCGCAAGAAACGAGGGATCAGCCGGGGGGGACACCTGCCCTCCCAGGGATAGGGTCCATTGCTCTGCGCCGCCTTACGGAGCCTTCCCGGCTGCCGGCGGCGGAGCGAGGTGAAAGAGCACACCCCGCCCCACGCCACCGGCTCAGGGCGCAGCCCCCGCCACCCCGCCCGCAGCAGCTCCGTGCGTGCCTTGCGGCGGGAGCCTCGCCTCGCCTCACCACACCGTTCCGCCCGCCCTCGCCGCTCCCGCTGGGGCTTATCGCCCGCACGTGCCCGGCCCGCCGCAGCTCGGGTAGGCTGAGCCGGGCGAGCGGCGGCTGGCGGCGGGGCGGTAGCTGTGGTTCCCCAGCGGCCCTGCAGCTGCCTGGCGGGAGCTGCGGCGGATTTCCGCTGGCGGTAGCGCACCGCCCTACAGGAGGAGAGGGCAAGAAAAGCCCCAGCCCTTGCCGGCTTTCTCCGCAAACTCGGCATCCCGCCTGTCCGATCCCCGAGTCCCGGCTCGTGTGTCGAGCCGCCTGCCTGTAGGGAAATGAGTGACTGGCACGATCTTTGTCCACTCCTCGTGCTGCCCTCCTGGGTACCGGGGGCTGCCGCCGGAATTGTCTCCATGTACCTCATCCAGAGGGTCATTTTCCCCTACTTTTGGGCAGACCTGAGGTACCTGCTGAAAGTACTGATGTATGGGCTGAGAGTGGAGACGTACCGGCTGCAAGGGAGGATTTTCACCGTCCTGGACAAGTTTGTGAAGCTGGCTGAGAAGCAGCCCTGCAAGCCATTCCTCATCTATGAAGGGAAGGTGCACACCTACCGAGACGTAGACAGGAAAAGTAATAGGGTAGCGCAGGTCTTCTTACACCATGGGGCTCTGAAGAAAGGTGACACAGTGGCCTTGCTGATGGGCAACGAGCCAGACTTCATCCATGTGTGGTTCGGACTAGCCAAGCTGGGCTGCGTGGTGGCTTTTCTCAACTTCAATGTCCGATCCAGATCTCTTCTGCACTGTGTCAGAAGCTGCGAGCCCAGGATACTGGTCGTGGGAGCAGGTACAGTATATGGCTGATTTGTGCATCCGGAGTTTGATGGCACATCTCCCCCATGACTGTCTCTACAGCTTCTTTATTGAAAACCTGCTTTTAAGATTTTCAAGGAATGAAAGAAAACTAGGGCTAGAAGGAGCTTCAAGAGGTCATAACTTGTAAACCTCCAAGGCAGAATCAAGTATACCCATGCTTTGGGGATATCGGTTTAACCTTTACTTTAAAATGATTGTTGCAAGAAAGTTTGAAACAGCTCAGTACAGCCTGTTCCAAGCAGTTAATTGCTTCAGTAGATCCCTCGTGTACCTCAGAAAATGGTCTATTAATTTCCCATTTCATTTTAAACCATCAGTTTTAATCTTACTTATGCCATAAGCTTTATTCTCCTGTACTACCTCACCTCCTTTCTAGTGATCAAAACCACTCTGCAAAACGAAGGTCTAAGCTTAGACTGTACAATCTCTGCTGCACAGCTGTTCACAGTCTTCTAGGGGCTAAATTTGAGGGGTTTTTTTTACAGATGTAGCACATAGGGAATTGATCTGTCGTAACCAACTTACTCTTGGTGTTGGATTGTAGAAGAAATTGAATAGGAAATTATAGTGTTACGTAAGTTACTGAGTTCTTCAGAAGAATTTAGAATCTTATGTAGGCATACTGTGTGCTTTCTATTCAAAGGAGGCTTCAATTGTGAGTAAATTGAATGTATAAACTGAAGGCAAATCCAAAATCTAAACTTGCCTTAGCATTTATGCTGAAGTGCAAGTGAACCTGCAATGCTAGAAGGTCACAGAGAACTCTGACATTTAGTTTGAAGAGAGTATTTCAGGGTATTTAAATAGTGATGTTTCTGTTACTGTTTCGAGTCTAACCTGCATTTCTCCGTTTCACAAGTTCTTGCTTTATTCTTATTACACAGGTTGTAGGGATTTGCATCCATGATACCTAAATGGTGGAATTTACTCCCATTTATTCTCTGCTGCTGCAAATTTGAGTTTTAAAAAATATACTTAATATTTTTCCCCTTGCATGTTTTGTAATTATAAGTTTTGCCATTCTGATTCTATATGGTATGCTGGTTTAAGAATGCTTGGTAATTAAAACAAGAGAATGAAACAAAAGCCAACTTAAAAATAATCCCAAAACACATTTCAGCAGTGCTTCTGAACTGAAATTTTTCATTTTGTTTTCTTACTTGATAAAAAACACCGTAATTTGACATGGTGTCATGAATATGTGCTTTTGCGTGTATGGATTGAGGAATGGAATTAATATTCAGGGAATTCTTGCTTATTGACTGTGGTGAGGGAGAACTTTGGATCAAAACTTTTATCTGAGAGTATCTTAATTAAAATTAGAGGTTAACTAATGAATGAAGAAAACCATTAGTGAGGCGGGAATGGGGTCTCTGTTTCTCCAGGCTTCACTGTTACCAGCAGCTAAGAGTGACTGTGTTAACTAACCTACTCTATAAGCCTGCTTCTGATCACAAAAGAATAGCTATGTGCAGACAGGTAATAAATACCAAAGGTATATCAATAAATTAGTCTCTGAGCTGGAGTTTTGTATGTTGGTCTCCTTAAGTTATTAATGTGTTTCAGTCTCTCTGCATTACATCTGTCAGTCCCTTGAACCTGCAAGGCTCTGCAGTATTCTTTTTTGGGACTCAGAGGCTCTTTTTTAACTCTGTGAAACAAGGAGAAGTTCTGCTATGTCCTTGTTTATTGCCCATGTCTTATGGAAAAGGATCCTCTCTACAGGAGCCCAGGTTTCACAACTGAAGGTTCATATACTGTTTTGTGGCTGTGAGGACTAACTCATACCACTCTTGAAACAAAAACATATTATGCATAATTATTGTACATGGTAATTCCTCCCTTATGTTTGTAAAAATTGCAGGACACTACTGAACACTGAGGTTACACAGATAATTCTTAGAGGTCTGGAAACATCTTTTCATCAAGTGTCAATGTGTGTTTCAAGGAATTATCCTTACCAGTTAAAATGACTTGAACTTTGCTGTGTGTTTTGCTTTTGTGGCACAGTTTTCCACAGGATTGTGCATAGCTTGAACACAGTAGATTTTTTTGCAAAATAGTTACACTAAAACCAATCAACTTGTGGACCATTATCTATCAATGTCATAGTCAGGCATCATGTTTGGCAATTAAAATTGTTTATTAATCAGAGATTAGTATGTAATGGCATTACTTCTGGAAGGTGGAAATTCTATTTTAAAAAAATATGTATATTTTTTACTTTCCACAAACAAATATACTCTTGACTTAGCAACTCCATTTCTTTAACAGTTACAAAGCAATCTTTTCAGTATTTTGGATGACCTTTGATCTTGTTCATATACTGCAGCACAGCAGAAATCATCCACTTAACACTTTGCCCATTGATTCTTTCTGCTCAGCAAGACCAAATTTGCTCTTGAAACTCTTGTCTGAAATGGCACATTAAATCCGAAACCTGTATTCAAATCCACTTAATATTAAGGTTTGTTTTGTGCCAAAGGGAACCTTGCACCTTCTGCTAATATCAGATCAGCAGAATATATTTGTCACCACAAATAATTGTTTATTATTAATCTTCCCTGCTCAGAACAGTGGTGCAGCCTTTCTCTGAGGTGATTGCATCTCTGTGCATGTCATTTTTCCATACGCTTTTGTTTTTTACAAATGTGATACCTCTATCCAAATGGGCTCAATACTATTTATGGTTGCATTTTCTTCCATGCCTTGTTTAGTGTTTCATGCTGCCTCTTGCAAGATGATTTTATTTTGTGGAATTTGTACTCTCTAGTTTTGTGCCTGCATATTTTTTAGAGGTTGTGGTTTGGTAACCTGGTCCAATTAATATCATCTTGTCTTTTCCTTCAGCACTCTCAGTCAGACTTTCTTCAGACTTCTTACAATTTCCTGATATTTTGATTGTTTTTTCTAACTTTAGATGGGAGTCTTCAAATATTAATTAAGTTTTGGGGGTTTGGTTTTGATTTACATATTCTACAAACTTTCTGCAATTGAATATTTTATTTTTAAGCCAATGCTATAAAACACAAAAATTTTTCTTTCTTGTTTGTTTCTTATATGAAATGTGTATCTCTAAGACGCTGGATTTTTTTGTGATTACAGTAAAATAATTTAGCAAAGTTTAGTAACTTGTTCTTTTTCTTTCTCATTCAACTGCCAGTTGTAAGGCAAATACAGATTCTGTAATTTACAGATATTTGGAGTTTGTGTTCCTTTCCAGTATTTCCACTAGCCTTTGTGGCAGAGAGGGAGCTTTTGCTTTAGCTACTTGCATTTGCTTGCTGTGTTCCCAGAGCAGTTACCTCTTGCTTTCATTTGTTATGTAACATTCTTACACTTCTATTCCCAGAAATACTGTCTACCACCACTCCCATTCTGGGGAATGTTAAAAGAGATTTGAAAGTTGGAGTTTAAAGCTGCATTTTAACAAAACAACCACTAACTAACATGAAAGTAAAGTAGGAATTTGGAGGAAAAAAAGCATCTGTATGCCCCTCTATCAGGACCACACAGCGATCTGGCCTCTTTAAAAGGTATTGGTCCTTAGCTACATAGGTTACCAGATTATTCCACCCTTACTTGTTAAAAAGATACTGGTTAAACAGAGGAATAAGGTACTGCTTAAAAGGAAAACATAAGGTAATATGTCCTTTCTAGGGAATATTTATATTCATTGGAGTCTTGCTTGAACAAGGGATTATATTCTGCCTTTTGGACAGTAGCTGTGTAATAGCAATACTACTAAACAACCCTTTAAATTCAATGACCTACCGGAAGGTACAAATGGAATTTGCCAGTGCATTTATAGTGTTGCTACTTGGTAGAGTTCAGGTTTTAGTAGGACGCCCCTGATTGCCATCATGACATTTGATGTGAGGATTCAACTGTGAAATGACTGTATTATTTAACTGCAGAGGATTGATTTACTGAAGTCTTGATAGCGAAGGCTATTCAGGGAGTTTACATGCTGCATGGACATGTGTGGGCAGCCTGCTGTACATGGGCCAGCTTGAGCAGGGGTTTTGGACCAGGATGACCTCCAGAGGTGCCTTCCAAACACAGCTGTACTGTGATTCTGAAATCCTGTACAGAATTGCATCTGCCAGTTGTGCAAGTATGTCATTTTCCCAGACAGGATTCTTTACTCTTGATGCACCAGCAGCACTTTCTGCTACTTCTGAGTGCGTTCTGAGTTTATTTCCATCTAAGCTCAGAATCGGGATTTATAACTGTCAGGAGTAAAGTTCAGACAGAAGATACCTATATTCTGGACAGAGTGAACAGTATTTCTTGGTATGTGTGAATTAAAGTCACATGGTACTATACACAAGTAGCAGTATTATCTCTTATGTCTTAGAAACTGAGAGAAAAAAATAATTAAAACTATCTTTTGTTAACTCTTTGGAATAAAAAGCTATTTAGACTGAAACATTTAGGACAAAGAAACCATAGAAGACCTACACAAGACATTCTTACTTGCTGTTAGTCACCATGTCTTTCAGATCACTTGCTTTTCTTGTGTCTGTCTGAGATGGCCTTTAAATGGAAAACAGTGCTAACCATGATTCCCAAGCTGGTTTCTGGTTTACTACCTTTACTGCCTTCAGTGACATTTCAAAATACAAATGCTGATCCTGGGCCAAATCAGACTTTTAATTTCTGTTATTATTACTTAGTGAAAATAAATGCTCAGAGTAAGGAGTCACATGGGGCATCAAATACAAATAACAGTTATTTTGTGGGGCTGATGTAGGGAAGAGTTTGGACTTGCCATGGCTTACTGAGCATATCAACAAGGGTACACATCAAAGCTATGTAAAAAACATTTCATACAGTTTCCTTCCAAGTAACTTTCTGTTCAGTACAAGTTGATCTCATAATCTGATGTATTCCTTTCATCAGTGTAGGACTGTGTCCTTGCCAACAAGCTGCATTGTTTCTTTGCTGAAAAATAACATAGAAACCCTTTTGTGCAACTTGAAGCCTAGGACAGTAGTTAAAATGAAAACATATTTTCCTTGCTTTCTGAAAGATGTTAAATATCCGTGTAACCAGTTTAATGGAAGTTACACAAACTTTTTGTTGAACAATGCATTCTTTAAAAGCCACAGTGAAAAAAAAGGTAAAAACCAAAAAAGTGGAGGAACATATTTATCTTGAGGTTTTTTTGTTGTGTTTTTTTTTTTTTTTTTCCCCAGTATAAGGTAGATAGGAAATGGTGAATATTCATATACAAACTATCTTGAATGCACACAGAACTGCTAACTACATTGCCAAACTTTAGGTGAGCAGTAATTTCTTCCAAAACAAATGAAGACCTGCATACACTTTCAGACTGTAGGAAGTAAACAAGCACTTTAGAGAAACCATAAGATTAAATAGTTAAATTGCTTTACTATAATTGCTTTCCTACATGGTAAAGTACACTTTAGTTGCTCCAACAGGGCTGTTCTTTCCTGACACATAGACAACATAATATATAAAGACTTATAAGCCCTACACAGCATCTGGCACAGAAGTTCATGGGACAAAACATTAGTTGGCTAATAACAGAATTATTCTTTGGAAATATGTTAGTACAACTGAAAGTTACCTTTAAAGACCCCATGCTCCTTGTGTTCCAGAAGTAATTTTTAGCTTCTGGCACTTTAAATACAGCTGTTTTAAATTACCTTTTCTTATTCAGGGAATCACTTCTTGTTTCTGCTCTTCTCTGCTATCTAACTAGAAATTTCTTTCAAGGTAACATATAATTACAAGCTGTTTATGTATTGTTCCAAGTACTACATTCCTGAGCATAGAAGAAAAACTCTGGTTTATAATTTATTCACAGTTCAACTGCAGTTGAAAAATCAAGCAATCTTCTGTGCAACAGCAAAAAACAAAGATTTTATGAGTGAACGCTTACAGAAACAATAAGCAATATGTGTGTTTTATTTGAAGCTAGCTCTTAATTATTTACAGTAAATGTTTCATTCTACTAAAAGGGAGTGATGCCTTCATGCCCTCCTGTCATTCTTGAATTTTAAATCATTTTGTCTATAGAGTTGAAATCAATGATTGCTATCTTTCTTCCTTGGAAGGAAGGAAAGAAGAGGGATGGGGGAAGAAAAAGTCTGTTATTTTTGACAGATTTGCACTTCGTGTCACTCAAATAGAGAAAGAACTTGGTGCGTGTGTCATCTAGAACTTCTGAATGCTTTTTAGGCTTTAAGAATTTTTGTGAGTTTCTTCAGGTCATGCAGAAAAATGTCTTCTGTATATATGTTAAGAATTGGTAAGTAATACAGTTTCATCGTTTTCAAAAATGTAAAAAGCAAAACAGTTGAAGGAAATGCAAGAGGGAATGAATTTATCTGTGTGAAACAAGGAAATGCTACAGCCACTTCTAAGGTGTGTTTCTTTTGCTAGGTTCTCAGACTAAATTGCACCTACAAAGATTATCATTTGGCTGTTTAGGAGTTGTATGTGGATAACAGGAAGACAAAAATGAAGAAGAAAGAAATAAATATATAGGTATTCTGCCACACTTGACTGATTTACAGTTGGTTTTCACTAGAAATAATACTGCTGTTTTTTCATTTTCATTACTTAAAAATTACACCCTAGTTTTATAATGTGACAGCAAAACAGTTATGCCAATGAACCTTGACTTTCAGAGCACCAGGTTTCCTGTAGTTAACACTGTTGTCATTAACATTATTTTATGCTCACATTTTTCCATTCTATTGCTATATTTTATGGAAGGGGTTAATACTCCAGTGATTTACACAGGAGGATACCTGTCTTTTAGCTTTTCATAATTATTTGGGTGATTGCTTCTTGAAATCAGTCTGCAATACAAGGAAGTTAGAACACAAAAATTTTAATGTCATACTTCATCAGATCTATTTGCTAAGCATCCATAAAATATATAGGACTTGTACTCTGTAGGGTTTAGGTTTGTAAGACATATGTATAGTTGGCGGCAGTAGGCTGATCTCTGTTATAGTAATAGAGATTTTAATAACTCATTAAAATGCATAAAGCAGTCTGTCATTAGAAAAGTAGTTTTCTGAAAGATTAAATATCTTCAGGTATTTTCATGTAAAGTTTATGCAAGAGGGTTCTATTGGTGGTATCCATATTTGGACTTGATGAGGATTTGAAATGCTGGCTCTGGCAGTACCTCATTATAAGGTCTTGTGTGAGTCATGTCAACTTTGCTTATTCATCTCTAAAACCTGAGATAGTAACATAAATTTATACCCGCAGGGGTATTTGTAAGATTAATTACATAGGCTGAGATCTAGCAAAGCACTTGTGTAAATAAGTCTTTAAGTATATGAATAGTTCTGTTGAAAACAAAATTCCTGTTCTTGAGACTGTTCCTGGATTAGCACTTCAATGCCAATGCAATGTTCTGAGGAAGTGATAGCTTGTAAAAGTGCTAGAAACATAAACATGAAGATAGGATGGGAAAGTTGGGGCTGTTCAGCCTGGAGAAGAGGAGGCTGCGTGGAGACCTCATAGCAGCCTTCCAGTATCTGAAGGGG
>JANRGW010030995.1:0-32985 GCA_024733675.1 Psilopsiagon aymara | reverse complement strand
CCTGGGATTGCTCCCACCCAGGTGTAGGACCTTGCACTTGGCATGGTTAAACTTCATCAGGTTGGCATCAGCCCACCACAAGCGTGTCAAAGTTCCTCTGGATGGCATTCCTTCCCTGCAGTGTATGGACTGAACCACCCAGCTTGGTGTCATCAGCAAACTTGCTGAGGGTGCACTCAATCCCACTGTCCCTGTCACCCACAAAGATGTTGAACATAGAATTATTTAGGTTGAAAAAGACCTTTAAGATCATTAAGTTCAACTGTTAACCCAGCACTGCCAAGTCCACTACATGTCTCTAAGCACCACATCTACATGTCTTTAAAGTACCCCCAGGGATGGTGACTCCACCACTCCTGGGCAGCCTGTTCCATTCCAGGTTGCTGGATAGCCCTTGTGGTGAAGACATTTTTCCTCATATCCAATGAATCCTCCCCTGGCACAACTTGAGGTCATTTCCTCTCATCCTCTCACTTGTTACTTGGTAGAAGAGATCGACTCTCATCTCACTACAACCTCCTTTTGGGTACTTGTAGAGAGCAAGAAGCCACCCCTGAGCCTTCTCTTCTCCACGCTAAACCACCCCCGTTCTGTCAGCTGCTCCTCATGGTACTTGTATTCCAGACCCCTCACCCCATTGCCCTTCTCTGGACATGCTCCAGCACCTCAGTGTCTTTCTGGGAGTGAGGGGCCCAAAACCAAACACAGGATTTGAGGTGCAGCCTCACCAATGCTATCACAAGGGGAAGATTGCTTCTCTAGTCCTACTGGCTATGCTATTGCTGATAACAAGCCAGGATAACATCATTATCTTCACAACATCACTGTAGTCCTCCTGAGGGCAGGTATCCCTTCTCCCAAAGGTCATAAACTCTTTTACCTTTTCTTCCTGAGTTCCAGCCAAAGCTCCCTGTTCATCTGTTCAGCCAGGCTGGACATCTTCCCTGCTGGCTCGTCTTCATGGGGACGGCCTGCCCCTGTACCTTGAAGATTTCCTTTCTGAGGAATGTCCAGCCTTCCTGGACTCCTTTGCCCTTCAGGACTTCCACCAAAGGGACTCTGTCAACCAGTCTGCTAAACAGGCTAAAGTCTGCCCTTTACAAGTCCAACTCAGCAGTTTGGCTGACCCCCTCCTTACTTCTGCAAGAACTGAAAACTACCTATTACTCACAATCACAATGCCCAAGATGGGCTCCAACCACCACATCACCCACAAGTCCTTCTCCGTTCACAAACAACAGGTCTAGTGTGCACCTTCCAGTCAAGTGTTCCCAGTTTGAAAAGTGATACCCAATTGTTTAGCATGCAAAGCCTCTGTTCATTATAAAAATATGCACTCTGCTAAGCCAGTCACTAGAAGTTGGCTGGATTTTAACTCAAAACAAAATACCATGTTGTTTGGTACTTGGGGACCTGACAAAGTGCTATAGCTCATAATTGCATGACCTATTGCTGAAATTTTTTTAGCTTACCTAAACCTCTGGAAGTGCCTATGCGTATAATAGTAACATCTCGGCATTTTGCATGGTGCATAAGTTTAATTAGTTCATGAAGCATGATGGAAATGGAAGGGATGCCCATCCCGTGCTGTTGGGAAGAAAGAAATGGAAAACATCATTCCCTGTGATACTGTAGCAGGTGACAGGTACGTGACCGCAGTGAGCTCAGGGTCATGCTGTGGCCTCTTTCCACTGATGATGCCAATTCTTTGAGACATCTCAGGGTCTTTGTAACCTGTTCAGGTACAAAGTCTAACCTTCTTCTCCCACTGATGCTTTTAAGGCTCTTCTTATCAATAGAGCTGGTATTCATTCATGCCTGGGGACCAGCATACCAGGCACGCAGATGGTGTCACTCCTTTGAGAAGGGTCTCTCCACAAGCGCATCCCGATGTCTGAATGCTCCAAGGTCTTTCTTTCCTTCCGGTGCCCGTCCTTATGCCATGTGCTGACTTCCATTCTTTGTTGCGTTCTGCCTGTACTCTTGGAGTGGTGAATTTCACTGAGGAGAACTTGAGCCTCTGCTTCTCTGGGTGCCTCCCAACCTGTCCTCACCCCATACTGGAGCACCTCTGCCCACGTTACTGAGCATGAAGGACAACGGATGGGTTTGTGCCTCTCCCTGAGGGCTGGTTTCGGGGTCAGGCATCTGCCACGTGAAGCCCTGCACCTTGCAGGCCACCTGTCCTGCCTCCCGGCTCACACCACCCACCTTGGGGTCACTCCATTCCCTGTGCCTGCCTGATTGCCTCTAGGCTCTCCCCTCCACTGGCACCAGCCCATTCCCCATCCTCTGCCACAGCTCATCGTGCCTTGCTGCCCCATCTCCGCTGCCGCTCTGCCAGGCTGGCAGATGTTTTGCAGATCTGGAGCTGTAAAGGCTGCCTCTGCTTTCTGCCCAGTGCTCCTGCACTTGATCATCTTAGTTTTCTGCTTCATCACTCAACTGACATGCTTTTCTCAGCTTTACTTTTAGAAACAAAAGGTGTTTGGTGATGTGGGGTTTGGTTTTTCCCCTGAAAAATGCCTCACATTTTTTTGGTTTTGCTATCCTGTTCAAAACCCTGAAGGAACCATGTGTAAAGCAGCACAGTTAACGCATGCAGTCAGTTTTCACATTGCTTTGTCTCTTTTCATTTGGCTGTGAGCCTGATGGTCTATTAGGCTTGTATCATGTTTTAAATATGAAGACTTTTTGCATGTTGTTATTCTGGAACATCGGCCTGGCTTATCTGCCAATACCCCAAAATTTATTCTCATTGTAAATATTCAAAGCAGGAAACCGTGCTCCTCCTTCTGGTATGTTTGAGTCCATTTGTGTTTCTAAGCAACTTGCAAAAATGTGATGTTGGCAGCTGCTCTGCATGAAGCGTTTTGGGGGAGGCTCGCTGTATGCTCTGCCCGGCATCCCCTCACAGCGGTGGATGGCTTCCGCACTGGCGCAAAACCGATGCATGGCCAAGAGCTCAGCACAGGCCTTTCCTCTAGCTGCGTCACAGCTGCTGCCTGAGAGGGGAATAGCAAAACTTGTGGGTTCTTTTTCCCCTGAGATCCTGCCAGATTGATGCCCTCAGGCATTACCATCAATCAGGTTTGGTTTGGGTTTGTCAGAGTGACCAAACCTGAGCTCTGTCACATGAGTGACGCTGCCTCCTGTGAATCAGATTTAAGGCTGATCTTGTGCCTGAAGAAACGATGGCAGGACAAGCCCTGGGGCGTAAGCACTCACCAGCATAGCATGTATTTGCTTTTTACTTTGTGTGATGCAAAAAATTCTCTTTAAGAAGAATCAATAATAAAGCAAGGCTTTAACTTTAGAGCTCATGTCCAGCAACATTTCATACTTCATGCATGGTGGGAAGTGATCTTTGCCTCTCAAATTGTCAGGCTGCTGAGCTGAACAAAATACGTACATGTTCATTTTTACTACAATGCATTTTAAACTGAACACGTAGGGTGCCGAGAAATACCATTCAGACAGACAGAAGCAGCTTTACGATGGCTGGAAGGTTGTACTGGTGGTAATGGCTGAAACTGAAAATAATTAAAAAATCTGCTGCCAGGAGTTGCGGGAGATGGAGAGGGAAAGGTCACGCCAGGCACCCTCCCCCCTGCAGGGAACAGAGAGCCCCATGCCAGCCTGCTGCAGGACCATGACAGCAGCAGTGGGCCCAGGGCAGGGGGTGTCATGAGTGCCTGCGATGGAAAGCACGTGCAGCACAGTGTGGTACTTACGCTAATGGAGAGCACTGGCCCAGCCCGGTACATGGCGTAGCGGTCCGTCCCTGCGCAGATGTCTGCCAGGTCCTCCCCATCGCCAGCCAGTCCCAGCTCCTTGTGCATGAACTGGGCAAATGCCCTCATCCTGTTTGGGCTGCCACCAACGCAGACAAACTAGATGTAGAACATGAATGTGTTGGTATTCCTTAGCTAAAATGGTACCAAGATTCAGTCTTAATTTGGCAGTGGCAAGCTGTGCCAGAGACATCTCCCTATGGAGCACAGCAGGATGCTGCGCAGCCAGGGGACATCAGAACAACTGAGGGTCTCAAAACCAGGAGTTAACAGTACACCCCAGCTATTACCCCTTTAGGGTTGTGACTGTGCTAGGTCCGGACACCTGTACAGCTGCATGTACTTGGGTATCTAAAGTACTTGGAAAAATCGAAAATATTTTAGCAAATTTAAGCTGTTTGTGTTCCTACTGATTGCAAAGCAAACCCAGATGTTAGAGTAGCTCGTCATTTAATTTATTCCATCAACAGTGTGGGCTGCAATTAGTGAGTACTGCTGATGACAGAGAGGCCATAAAGTCAGGGAGGAAAAAGGACAAATTTTACATATTAAAGGAAAAATTGCTCCCTGAACACAGGAGGGAGACCAACATGCAGCTGCAAGGGCACTGGTGCTGATCTGGCTGCCAGCGGTGCAGGGGAGCGGGAGGAACCCCTGCATGGCAGGGCTGATGAAGCCCTGGGGCACCATGGCTCTTCCCCTGTGCTGCTGTGGAAATACTCCAATTTAAAATGGAGGAGAAGGCAGTTGTGACAGGCTGGGGTTGATAACAGGTCTCGGCCAAAAATACAACATCCTCTTCCTCTTGTTTCCAGTAGATGATGAACAGATACTTCAGACAAATGCTTCCTCTGTCCATCCTCCAATATGGGGGCCAATATAAAACCAGCTCTATGGAAGTGAACAGGTTTCTAAAAGGATAATTTTCTACTGGGATTTCTGCCTGGAACAAGCAAGGGCAGATGACCTCCCTGCCCAGGCTGCCCTGAGTCACTGAGTCCTTTTGCTGAGCACCTGAACCCTGTCCCCAGCAGAAGCATCCAAGGCAGGAGGGCCCCAGCATGGAACAGCAGAGGTGTGGGATGAGGGGCTGGGAACTGTCACCTCACTGTTCCACCTGCTATTTACCTTTATGTCCCCAAACATTGCTGGCAGGTTGTGCGTCTTCGTTCCCAAGTCCAAGTGATACAGAATGTCCTCCTCCATTGACTCCAAGTGTGGATTTTTAATACGGACAAGGCTGCCGCTGCAGGGGGATAGGGCAAAAACGGGTCAGGGCCACCAGGCAGTGCCTACAGGAATGGGGACAGGGCAGGATGGGGCATGGGGTGGCCTGGGAGCCCTGCAAGAGGTACGCACAGACCTGGTGTTAGGGTGGGGATGGGACAGGGACAAGCCAGCTCTGCATGGCACCCAGGGTGGCTGCCTTTCTGCTATTAGGAACCCCTTCAACATCTCTTTTAGTGTATCTGTGTATTTGGCAAAAATGTTTCTCAGTATTTATGATCAATTTTGTCAATAGCAACCTTAGCTTTCTTTCAAGTAACTCTGCCAGAAATACCTAGCAGGTAATGTATTGTGCTATTTTGTGTGTGACAGCTTATTAAGCTCTTAGCAAATCGGGATTTTATATTTCTATTGTCCTAAATAACTGCCTAGCAGTACAAGTGCAAATTAAATCCAGATTCCACAGGCAGCAGGAGGCCAGTCTGCCTTCCTTTCCCACCTGCTTTAATAGAGGGAAAGCAACGAAGTAACAATATGGGTCAGTTTTACAAATAAGGCTTAAACAAAACCCAGGGAACATTTTTCTTGTCTTATTAAAACAAATTCAAACCTTCCCTGGTTACTCACCCTGAGTAAACTGTTGTTTCAGTCATAGCCGCTCTACCAGAGTCAGCTGAAAGCAACACTCTGCAGAAAAGGTAAGGAAAACAGGCTGCTATTTCTTCAGCTGTTGGGGTTTGGAGCTCAGAAGAGGTTTTAAGCGCTCTGCAGGGGGTTAAATACCCTCTCTGTCTTTGTTTGGCTCCCAAGATCAACAGTGCCGTCCCCCTCTGCCCGCTCCCCTTTGCCCCCTCAGGTGTGCCAGGGCCGTGGTCGGTCCCAGATTGGCTGTTTTTGCAGCGGCGTCACCGCCACCCTCAACTCCACCGCCGCGCTGGGGGCGAGGCCGGGGCCGGGACCCCTCTGGCCGGGGTGCGGGGCGCCGGCACGTGTCAGGCACACGTGCGCGGCGGGGCGCCTGTCTCCGGCCACGGACTTGTCGGAGGGCGCTGCTGCCCCGGGCTGTGCTTCTCCTCGATCCTGGGGACGGGACGGGGACGGGGACGGGACCGGGACTCCCCCCCTAAGCCGTGCCCTTCTCCGGCCCCATTCAGCACAAATTGGAAACCATCCTGCGTTTATCTCAGGTGCACAAAGGACGGGGTGGTGCTGCAGCGAACCTCCGCAGGCTCTGCGAAGGGGTGATGGTGCATTAGGAGCAGCTGCCGAGGCCCGAGCTCAGCACCACGTCTCGCAGCGGCAGCAGCTGGGGCTGTTCCATGGGTCTGTGTGTGGGTGCGGATCGCCCCGTGCCAGGGAGCAGCTGCCTCGCACCCAGTGCCCGCTGGTGCCTGCAGGTCCCAGGTGTCTGCCAGGGTGGTGTCTCCTGGCAGGGGGCTCAGACGGCACACACTGCCCAGGGGCTTGAGGGGGGACTGGCTCCTCAGCCTGCACGGCCTGTCTGAGCCTGGGGCTGCTGGAGCCTGGGACACCTTTTATGTTCTGAACTGTCACAGTCCTCCGGGGTAGTCCGGAAAACCATCTGAGAAGGAAAGCACAAGGTAAGTGTCAAAAGATGGATGTGGCCCACTCCAGCTAAGCCCTGTCTTCGCACTTGCAACCCTTAACGCAAGAAAGTGACTTGCAATAGATCTGTTTCTCCCAGTGGCTGAACTCCCCAGAGGGCAGCACTGTGATGCTTGGGTATGGCAATGGGCAGACATAGGCTACTGCCAGTCAGAAACAGGTCCTGGAGCAACCAGTCCCAGCCTGGAGAGGCTGGTTTTGTTCTTGGCAATGTTCAGACAATGGTGTTTGTTTTCTGCACCCAGCTCCCTCTCAGCCAAGGAGCCCTTCAGGATAGTCTGTGGTCAGGGGTGCCGGTGGCAGGCTTGCCCTGGTCCCACACTGGGGCTGAGGGAGGAGTGCAGGCTAGCTCCCTGGGGCCCCTCAGTTCAGGAGCTGCCTTTGGTGTCACTGCACCCCAGCCAGGGTCACTTCTCAGACATCTCCCCCTCTGCACAGCAGCCCAGTGTCTGCTGTGGGTATCAGCAGTGCTTGGTGACTGTCCCCACGTGTGATGGACTTGGGCAATGGCTGTGCTCCATCATACACCACTGCCTGCTGTCCCCTGGGCCATGGAGCATGTGGTGGGATGTGGGGCATGCCTTGGGGTGCTGGATGGGGCCTGGGGAACAAGCAGCAGTGCCAGAGCAGCCACCACAGCCTCTGTTTGTGAATCAGACCAAAGGGCAGCATGGAGGCAGTGCTGCACCAGCCAGGGCAGGTCCCCTGGCTCATGGTGTGAACTGCAGGATGCCGAGCAAGGCTATGGGCATTCGGTCTCTGCCTCAGTGCTTCCCAGGTTCATCTTGTCAGCAATGTGGTGCTGTGTGAGACAGATGTGCACAAGCGACCTGTGCTCCAGGAGTGGGAGAAGACTGGAGAAACTGGTCCTGCTGCCTGTCCTGACATGATATGAGACATTGCCCTGGAAGATATTTTAGGCAGCTGGATGGAGGGACAGAATCTGGCATTTGCTATTGGCCTCTGGGAGTGGTAGATGAAAGCTCTGGTTAATTAGGTGCTAGGTAATTAATTACCATGGTGAACTGAACCAATAACCATGTCTGACTTCAGTGCAGATTCTGTCAACCAATGCTTTTGATCTGCTGCCATCTTGGATCACTTCTCTATGATTTATGTGGTCGCCATCACAGGTCCCCTGGCTGTTAAAGCAAATGCTCATCCTAGCAGTGAACTGCAGAGAAGCACAAAGAGTCTGCAGAAGTAGTCAGCACACTCATTACAGCCTCTGGGCAGCCTTAATTGCCTACAGAGGGTTTTATTTCATTTTGGTTTAAGCTTTGACAACTTCTATAACTGCAGCTGTGTGCCCGTGGCAGGGCCTGGCCAGGCTTTGGAGACTGAATTGCTCAGCTATGGGGTGGGGACCAGGCATTCTCTGGGGGCTGGTGGGCTCCTGCTCTTGGGAGCCCAGCCTGGCCACCTCTCTGTGCCCACCAGGGGCAGCTGAGCAGCCTGGTTTGCCTCCTGCAGTGCAGCTGATGCCCCTGTGCCTCTGGTTCAGCAGCTGGTCCCTTGATGTCCTGCCTTTGGCTGAGTACTGGCTGGACCTGCACCTCCCGGATCCTGGGCTCAGCGCTGGGCTTGTGACCCTGGGCAACCAGCAGGCCAGGGTTAGCCCCAAATAAACACAAAATCCTGCTTGGCTAGAACAGGCAGGTCTTCCACGTCATGAGCTGTGAGGTGTACTGCGAGGCTGGGCAGTGAGGTTTCTGGGCTCACCACCCCGCTGCTGCCAGTTCCACCCTCTTTTGTACTGGTACGTAAGGACATGTTTGGCTTCTTTCAAAGTGACGTGCAAGCCCGTCTCCTTCCAGATGCTTTTACTGTCTGTGTGTGGTGGTTTTCCTCTTTGCCATTTAGCTGGTTAATCAGCACTAAAAATAACTGAAAGAAAATCAAAGCACGACTGCCGTCCATTCAGAGCTGCAGCCCTAATTAAAAACATATTGTGTGTGGCCTGCTTGCAGCATAACATCTAGCCAGTAACGAGGTCCTATTTCACTAATGGGGCAGGGAAGGTAATTGCTGTAACTGAGGCAGCCTTTTGCGGGGCAAATACACGAACAAACCCTTAAAATTGCAAAACACTATAAAAGCAAATAAGCTTTACAAACCAGTGTTACACAGGAAAGTGTAAATTGGGTATCTTGCCGAAGTCATGGTCAGGATGGATCTGAAAAGGGGTAAGAGCAGAGCCCTTATGGATACTTCAGAATCGCTGGAGTTGTACCAAAGTCAGGCTGGAATGATTTCTGTGCTGAGACGAAGTTCTCCCCTCCCTGGATGCTGTTAACATATGCCTGCCAAAAATGACTTATTACTGATGCGCCACAGCACTCCCGAAGAATAAGAATCTGGAGTCTCTTTTTTACTTTTAGAGTGCACCAGATTGCACCATGAGAAGTTTCCTTGAGGCCGTGCACCCATCTCCCACCTGCAGCCTTGAGCTGCCTAAGTCAGTCAGTGCAATTGCTGTATTTTTCAGCATAAACCTCAACATTTCAGGCACATTGCAGTTACTGCAGTGATTGTCATGCAGATCTTTACAGTTTAGTCCAATTAGCATTACTTGATTTATGGAGTACAATAAAGAAGGTTTGCTACTTGCAAATGGCAGCTGTAAACACTATGGGGAAGTGAGATCACGGCTTAAGCCCCCCACAGGCTCGCTGGCTTCCCTGGGCGCATGCTCATCTGGTGGAGGGAAGCAAGGCTCCCCAGCCCCACTCCTGCCTTCAGCATCGCTCTCTCCACAGTGGAAACACCTCCCTGTCGGGGGCTCCCATCCCACAGGAGGTGCAAAGCTGGGCAGGAGCGCTGGCTTCTGCCCCTGCCTGCGTGCTGGGAGCTGTTCGCCTTGCGCTCTGCAGCCACACGCTGTGGAGGGGCTGGATCCAGGGCACTTACCCAGCCATTGTCAGCAGGCTAATTTGGCACACAGGGCCCGTATTACTGTTGTTGATGCACGAAGAAGGAACAGCTTGTGCATAGAGCCCAGATGAGTCCGTGGGATGAGTGGGCACAAAAATCACCTGATTGCAAACGTAGTGCAGCTGATAGGGAAGGGATGGCCCACGTCCTCACCCTGCTCCATTGTTATCCAATGGCTCCATTGCTGACTTGAAATCCAAAGCCCCCAGGGGGTTTGGAGGAGGAGGGACCTTGGTTTCACTCTAACACAGCAATGTCTTCTCCTGTGAAATGCCAGCTCTGCAGTGGACTGTGCCCATCTGTGGGCGCTCTGCAACCTGTGGGCCATGGCTGGACAGGGGCTTTGCTGGGGAGCAAGTGTTCGGAGGTGGTGCTAGAGAGAAAGGCAGGATTTGGCAGAGCAGGGGATGGCTGATGGACAGACAGCTGTCACCATGTGAGAGACCCTGTGGCAAGGCAGGAGTGCGTAGGACGCTAGCCAGCACACTCCCATGGACAGAGGTCTGTTAAATGCAGCACTTCAGCGTCTGCCCCTTCCCCACTGTCATACGCGGAGGAGTATTTTTGGGCACCTCTGGCAAGATTTGTACTTGTGTGACTGAAAACTGTCTCATGATAAAACAATCTCCCAGAGCACACGGACAACTTCTTAAGTTAAATATTTACTTATGAACTAAAAATAATACCCCAGCACACACAGCTGCCATTTGTTACATCCTTGCCTGGCGGTCAGTGAAGCCCCATCCCTGACCCAGCACAGCCCTCTGCATCACTGTGCTTGGTTCTCATCAGGGATCCTCCCTGCGCCCTGCATGTGGTAAGGGGCAAGATTTTGGAGGGTGGCCCTGCTGAGTGAGCGGAGACAGAAATCTCCTGGAACAGTAGGCTGAGAAATCGTGAGTAAGCAATGTTCCTGGTGGTGTTTGTCCCTGCTGTGTCCAAGGTAAAAGAAACAAGCATGTTCTTATTAAGTAAACACAACTGCATCAAGGGAAACAGTTGACCCATGCGTTTGGCTTCCCAGAACTGATGTTGAGGGGAAGGGATAGCAGCTGCTACTCTGCACAGGTTTTGGCACCCGATTCTGTGCAGGCCGGCTCGCTGCCCAGCCTGTACAGAAAGTCACCCACACTTGGCTCCCTCCTTTGTGATTACTTTTCTCGCGGTAGCTCTCCTTTAGGACGGCCCAGCTAAAGCGTGGCTATTCTCTCCCACCGACTGCAGGGCGACTCGTGAATTGCAGGCATGGTTTGCCCTGCTTGCCATGGCAGAGGCTGCAAGAGGGGAAGGGACAGGAAGGGAAGGGAAAATATTTTCAGTTGAAAGGGACCAACAGTCATCATCTAGTCCAACTACCTGTTTTCTTTTGCAAAGCAAGGAGGGGAAGTGAGGATGATGAGAAGCAGAGATCATTGCCCCAAGTGAGTGTTTGTTTGTAACTGATTCAGAGCTAAATTCAGATTGAGTGCCAGGCAGTAGAGCTGTTAGCATATGTGCTAAAGGATGACAAATAAAGCATGATGAAGTATACGGCAGAATAACATATGGCAATCTAGACAGGCTCTCAGCAAGAGAAGAGCTCAAGGAGAGCCAGCGCTCCTGCACCCATCCAACACCTCTCCTCCTGTTAAATGCTATTTTAAAATAGACAGCCGCATGTCAGCCTTTGCATGGCAGAAAGACACTCCACCCGCTGTGTCCTGCCTGAGCTGCTGTAATGTCTGCTCCGAACAAGCCTGAGCAGTTTCTTCTCAAGTCAGCTCATTCCTGATGTCTCTCCCGTGGCACCTCTGTTGCAATGCCGTGCTCCCTAAAGCTGCTGATAAGCGAGATACTCGGGCAGTCTGGAGAGCAGCCCTTGTCCATGGGCGAAGGCAGGCGGTTGTGGGTGCCGGGGCTGGACAGGAGGGGCCAGATTGTGCTCGTAGCAGGAGCAGGCACCACCATCACAGCCGTGTGTGAGAGCCCGTGCTCACACGAGTGCATTAATGTCAGCTTTTAAATTAGCAGATCTTGCTCGTTAGCAGAGAGCTTATGAAAATTCACAACCTAAGAGATGTCTGGTGTATTTCTCTAGTAATGATTTCTGGTAATCAGCATGAAGGAACAGAAAAGACACTGGGGAGATTTTTTACCTGACAGAAACAAGGCTATGTGCCAATAGCAGTACAGAGTGTTCCCTCTCCCCGTCCCTGGCCCCTGCCCCTTCCTTCACTGTGCTGCAGATCCAGAACAGCAAACAGGGTGGGCAAAATGTCGATTTTTATCCACTGTTTGCGCTGGTTCTTTGTTTTGCCTTATTTATTATTGGTATAAATCTGTTCCTGGCTTCGGGAGAAATTGGTAAAACGCTCTGAAGAAACCAGGCATCACAAATCCTCAGGGCATTGCAAGTAACTACAGCTTGTCAGGACATGTTTTCCCCTGGAGTGGAACACCGTAATAAGCCCATTTATTTCAGGCAAAAATCAGTTGCCTTAAATTTGCAGCTATGCAACGAGCCACTGATCTGCCTGCGTTTGCTGTGCCAGAGGGGCTGAGCGCTGTGCCTTCACTGCAGGAGTATTTCTTGCAGTTGTGGACAGAGTTACTTTTCTCTCCGCACCCACTATGTAGCTTTGAACGTGGCATGGTGGCTCCCTCCTGGGGCCGGGCAGGGAGTCTGAGCTCTGCAGACACTTTTCTCTCTCAGTCCTGTTCAGGCAGATGAAGGTCCTGTGCCCACGCTCCACGGTGTCCTGCCCTGCTGCGATGGGCTCCCGAGAGGTGCAGGTCCAGGGCAGCAGCCACGCACACTGGCTCACGCTCCCATGCTCTGGGAGCACCAGGCTGGTCCTTTGTGCACCTCAGGAAAAGCTGCTCCCCTGGGGTTTGGTTTGAGTAGGCACCGGCTTTGTAGCAGGAACATGGGGCGCTGCCCCAGCCCTGCCTGGCTCCACCGGCTCTGGTGGCCTCAGCGCAGGCAGCCGCAAGGTGTTTCTGTCTGGACTCCACTGCTGTCTCCGCAGCCAGCAGTGTGAGAGTTTATTGTAGTTACTGTGGTATCACTGCTGCCCATCCGTGCCCTTCCTGGACAACTTTCTTCCCTGGCCCAGCACAGAGGATCAGCTTTAACAGCAAACATTGGTTTTGGCATATTGTTCCTCCAGATATACAGTTCCTTTCATGCCTTCATGCATGATGGAAATTAAAGGGAGAACAAAGATCAGCAGTGTGATTGTTTGGAGGCAGGGACTCCATGTGAAGGCTGAGTTAGGTTCCACCTTTCCTGCCCTTACTACTTTTTGCACCTACTCACTGCAGCCACAAAAGGTGTTTCAAAAGCATGAGGGCAGCTCAAGCAGGTGAGCCCACGCAGGGGGGTTGGACTAGCTGATCTCCGGAGGTCCCTTCCAACCCTAATGATTCTGTAATGAAAGACTGCAGGAATTTGTTTTTTTTTCAAAGACCTGTTTGTTAACCAGAGGCTTGGGGATAACCGTACTAAGGTGAGCGCAGGAGGAGGACGGTCGGGTCCTGGGCACAGTAGCCTGGCAGCCTCTGGTTCCCTGTTTACCTATTTCACAACAAATTCCATTTCCTCATGATGTGACGGGGGAGCTGAGCCGGCAGCATGCCCAGGCTGGGCTCTCGCAGTCCCATCGCACACACCCCATCAGTGCTCACCAGGGTACCCTGAGCCGGGCGCTGTCCCTGCGGCGCAGCAGATCCCGCGGTCAGTGCCCCCCCAGCGTCACCACCGTGCTGTCGATCCCAGCCGCAGGCAGCCGTGGGGCTGGCAGCGCCGAGCTGCTCACCACGAGAGCACACAGTGAGGCGACGGATGACGAGATCGTTCCTGTTCTCTCCTGTATCGTGGTCGTGCTGTTGGCTAGCCTGCCGCCGCCCTGCTCTTGCTGCCAGCAGCGCTCTCCTTCCACCCCTAAATAACCTGTGGTTCCTGCCAGACCTCTGCCATTGCCCTGCAGGTCATTTGTTAGCCTCACCGTGCCTCAGCAGGTAGCATGGATGATAAGTATACTTTATCCCATAAATCATTCCTGTTCCAAAAGGCAATTTTCTTAAGTGCTTGGTAAACGTGGTGGCGTTGCAGTGCTGTACAGTTGTCACTGCTGTTGATCTCCATCCCATAGCTGTGATTCTGTGCCAGTGGGTGCAGGGTGCCTGGAACTGGTTGGTTTGTCATCCTGACCTGCCTTGTGCTCTTCTGTGCAAAAGTGGCTCCTGCCTTGGCTGACCTTGGTGCCACACTGGTAGCAGCTACAAGCTGCGTGGCCTGGTGAGGGGAGTGGTGGGGTCTGAGGAAGAGTGGGCTGTGGCGATGGAGAGCCCTGCTTAGGGCCACATTGGAGCAGCCCCAGCAAGGGCTGTGTGTCTCCCTGCTCCCTGGTGCAGGTAGTGTGCAGACACATCGTGGCTGAGGGAAGAGAGTGACCTTGGATTGCTTTGCCACTAGCAATCACAAATTGGTTCAGTGGCATGCCAGGGCAGGGACATGAAAGTGAGCACAAAGCGGAGGCGGCAGCAGTTTCTTCTACACAGCAGGGCACAGTCCTAGACTTCCCTTTCTTCAGCCCTCACAAGCAGAAAGCCTGATGCGGGGTCAGGTGCGAGACCTATTTTTCTTCCAGATGCACAGGTGCTTGTAGATGATAAAATGATGGTTTGCACTCAGAAGCAGGAGCTGCAGGAACAGCCTCAGGACCTAGTTTTGTTAATTGGTAGACATCAGCTCTGTTAAATTTCTGTCCCTGCTCAGAAACTGGCTTGTATGAGCTGACCCAGTGAGGGCTGTTGGGGGGTTAGTGTACCTGCCTGGCCAGGGCATGTACCTGCCGTGGGTGTCTGGGGCTGGCACAGGCTGGGAGCTGGTTAAGAGCGCTGGCATGAGTATGTCCACCCTGAACTGCAGCTGCAGGCAGTGCTGGCAGCAAGAAACCACAGACCAGCAGAAGAGCTAAGGCTTGTGGAACAGGGTGAACACTGCTGGATGTAATACTGGTGGTAAAAGGGACATTTGGATTTTGAATAAGAAAACTGACCCCTGCAGTATGTGCAGAAAATAAAAGAGTTGGAGGTATTATTTTTTTTAAACTAACAGGTTTCAAGAAATGAATACGTGACTTCATTGTGAATTTCCAGTCTTAACAGAAACAACCTGCAAGATCATGAATAAGGGCTGTATTTAACCCAATCCTGAAAAATCAAAGGATTTCCATGATATTCTCAGCTTAATTGTTAGTATTTTCTGTGTTGCTCTGTGCTATGTGTTGCCTAAAAAGGGTATGTCTGCACAGGTTTGTGTTGTTTATGCATCATTCAGTGTGACAGGGAGGGCAGTGCTGGGGACGGTGGCTCAGGAGCTAGTGACGGAGATGTAGAGGGAGGGCTGGCTGGAAGCATTTGCTGCAGGGCCAGATCTTGCTGTGCCCCAGGACAGGTGTGAAGCATGCATGGGAGCATGAAGGTCCCAGGTCTGCCAGGTCTCTTCATGATCCCCCTCCAACCACCCCTTGAAAGCTCACCAGTGTTCCAGCTGCTGTCCTGTCCTATACAAAAAGAAAACACTGCAAGGTTTTGTCATTAGCTGTCTGCTTCTCTATGCCTTTTTGTATTGGAGTTAGCTGCTCCAGTCCTTCATAAACTGCGGGGTGCCGTTGCCAGCAAGTTCTCAGCTTGCTCCATCCTCTCTGCAGTCAGCAGCAGCCCCCTCCTGACCAGCCCTCCTCACGGCCCTGCATCCACTGATCATCTGCTGAGAGCACCCACAGGGGCTCATGTGAAATGCAAATGAATGAAATGCTGCCTGGTTTGCTGTGATGGAGCAGGGAAGCAGCTCTTCCTCACTCAGGAGACAAGCTGGCATGAGAGCATACATGGGCTCCATGGTGCTCCCTGACTCTTGTTCCTCTCTGCTTGCTCCTTTTCTTCCCAGCACGTTCCTGCTCCCCAGGCTCTGAATCCAGATAGTGCCTGTTGTTTAGGGTTTTTTCCTTCCTTTTTTTTTTTTTTTAACCTTTTTTCTTTTCTGTGGGTATTTTCATCCCTTTGTCCTTCCCTCTCAGGGCTTGTGAGTGCATGTTACAGATGCTGGTGCCTGTGGGTGCAGGCAGGAGGGAGAGCTGAGCGGAGAGATTTCAACCACAACAAGGCACATGATGCAGGGCCAAAGCAGAGTTCATAACGCCACTGTGCTTATCAAGCCCGATCACAGCTCAAAAACAGGAGGAGAAAAAGTTTCTCTTCAGGGAGTGTTTGGCTGCCTGTTCCCCAGCCCTGTCTCTTCCAGGCTGCAAGCTCCTGCCACCATGCCCTGCACTGATGGAGTGCCTGTGGCTACTTCAGGGCTGGAGCAGGGGGACGTGGCAGTATGGCTGGGCTTGGTGGTAGCTGCTGCATTGCTCTGTGCGCTAGGTTTGTAGCATCTGAGTTTTCTTTTTGCATGGCTGCTCAGACAGTTTCCTCCAGCCCTGGGGGATTAGGGGCTTTCAAGCAATGATGAAGCTACACCAGCTCCATTATATTAGAATAAGGTGTCCAGACCTTACCTTATCCAACTTTATTTAGATGGAAGCACATAAAAGGAATAAATGCTGCTTTCAGAGGAGATCTGATCCTGTCAGTGCTGGCTCTGTACTTCAGTGCCTTGTGGACACATGCACAGGAGCATTGCAAAGCCATCCCTGCCTTTCTTCCCTCTTTCCTGCACCCAGTCCCAATCAAGCAGACTTGAAATGTGTATTTTTGAGGGTTTCAGATGGTTCCTTTCCTTTTCCCTGTATTTGTCATCATCTCTCTCTTTTTACACATCTCCTTTCTCATGCTTGGCCATGTATTCCCATGGCCTTTCTCCTTCTTCTCCACAGAGGCTGGGAGAGGGTTTCTCCTGCACTGCTCCCCAACCTGCCGTCTCACTCCACAGGCTTGGGAGTCTAAGGCCCCAGCCACGGTGCCAGCACTGGACAGGCAGAGAACATGGAGCTGGAGAGAGGTGAGAGAAACTCGAGAGGGGTTAAAAATAATGATATGAAAATCAAACTTTCTTACAGCCTTCAGGACATACCCTTGCTTTTCTCTGCAACTCTGAGGACCACAGACCTTAATGCAGGTAAGTGATCTTGCAGCTCCGTAGCTTCACCAAGGTTTTTATGGTTTAAAATCACCAAACAGTGGAAGGATTCTGCTGAAATCTCACAGCCCTCAAAGGCAGAGGTTTAGCAAGCCGCAGGCTAAGCCTGGAGGCCAGAGGGAGGCAGGAACAGGCCCTTAAGTGTCCTCACAGGTATGTGAGCTGAATTTGGAAAATGCATGCAAAGGGATGCTGTGGTGAACCTGTGTGCCACAGCACACCTTTGGAGAAGGGCTGTGTGGAAACTGGGCTGTTGGCAGTGCTGCCAGAGGAGAGGCTTAGGAAGGGTATCTCTGTGCCAGGACCTGACTGCTGGGATGGCAAGTCATGACAGTGGCCAGTGGCTCTGGGGGGGTAGGGTAGCATGGTACTGAGGTCTCAGGGTGCTGGAGGACAACCCTGCTCCTTTCTTACCCTGCGAACAAGGCTCAGAAAGACTTTTCATTTGTGTGGCCCTTCTGCATAAACCCAGATTACCCACAGATGGAATTAAATGGGCCAGATGACCCCCAAGATCCCTTCCTTATTCAGCCCTAGTATCTCTGAAGGCTGAAGATCTGAGACACTGTTATGCCTCACTTGCACGCTAAGACAAGGGATTTCTGGACTTACAGCATCTCTGATGCTGTGGGAGGTGTGGGACTGAAGGGCAAGTAGCTTTAGGCATTCAAGAACTGCGGTAATTGTCTGAAAATACAGTTTTGGCATATCCCATTTAATTTTTTTAAGTGTTTGTGCCAAGCACTTACTGGATGCAGATGAGAATTGTATTATAAAGCTTATAAATATCCCAGAAGATTCACAGGTTATCTTAAAACTGTTCCAAACTGGCTAAGCATTTATTAATGAGCAGTCACATTAAGTCCCTGTTGCATGATGTTCATCTGATCTTCAGAGCTGTTTTATCACCCTGAAAGTCATTCACAAAATTGACCTGCCAGGTTTTTTCTTTTCTAGTTTAACATATGAAAACCTCTGTATTCCTCTGTTGTTGTACCAAACAGAGGAGACTAGAAATGCTTGAAACAGTCTATTTTTATAAAATTGAGCATTTTAAACAGATGAGGTACTAGAAATTCATTAGAAAACTAAATGACGCCAGGGCAGAAACAAGTGGGTTAATAATTTGACCTCTACAACTCAGAAAAAAAGAGGTTCATATATTTTCATAGTCATAAAGCTGAGAGCTCTGTGACTTTGACTGTTTCTCAGCCTGCATAGGATGTGCCAGGATGGGTAAACAGAGGCTACAGAATTAAACAAAAAATAAGCCAGAGGAAGAGTCTTGTGAACAACTCAGTATGTGACTGGGTTTGCTTTTTTTCCTGCATGCCCAGAGGTACCAGTGGCTATCAGCTGGTTAGATTCTCCTATTCTAGGTGTAAACAAGACAGTGGGCAAGGGTGGCTGTGGTCCAGCCTGGACAGTCCCCAGGATGCAGGCCAGGGCAGCTGTGGGTGGGAAGGTCTCTGCTCTCATCACAGGCACCCATTCTGCTGCCGAAGCCAAGCACAGAAGCATGGCATTATACAGACTGGGCGACTAGCCTTCATCACTCCAGTCCTGGCCGACTGGCATGTGGGGAGGCTGTGGCACAGCATCCAGTTACTGGGCTGCAGTATCAAATGCAGCTATAGCAATGGTTGGTAACGATGGCAATAAAGGCCCCTGCACAACACTGCTGGGAGTGAACAAGCAGCACAGGACAGGGTATCCCCTCAGCCAGGAGTCTTTTCCTGTGAGCCCATCCAGTTAGCAGCTGTGGGAGTGACGAGTTTTGAATCTCTGTCTCCAAGGACAGCACAGGGAGGGTTTTGCAGTGATATCTCTGGCAGGGACATGACAGAGCTCCATACCTTAGAACTGCGTGTGTTTATCATCAGAGGACCTGTGAGTTGGAGCACCTTACTGACTCTGGCAGATGTTGGCCTCACAGCACAGCTCCTAGAGGAAACTGAGCTGTCAGATGACTGGGCTGGCAGGGACCCAAGGAGGTTGCCTGGGCCAGCCCCATCCGAATCAAGGCTATTGTGTGAGGTCAGACCCCATCTGCAGTCTTGGACAAACTAAACCATGTATGCATATTTCTATATTCAGATATTTCAGCAATTCAGTTTGTCATCATTCCAGCTGTTGTGCAAATATGCATGCTTCTTTAATATGCATAAGCCATCACAGAAACTCAGTACCTCCATAGGCTGTCACGTGCCAGAAATAAAAGAGGTTTAGATGTAGAAAGAGCACTCTTGTGACTTTCTTCATGCTATAGTCAGATCTATTTGCAGTGCAAGAATTCTGTTCCCTGTTGTTCAGGAGCATGAAAATTTACTTTACAAGTGTCTAGCACTAAGTGGTGTGATTTTTCTGATGATTTTGAAATGGGACATTTAAGAGTAGCTACATTTCATGAGGCAGGAATTTAGATAAATTATCTTTCAGACTCGAAACCAGCCCTCACTTACATGGATTTAAATCTGAACCAATTCAGCTCGCAGTTGCACATGCAGTAACACCCTGCCCATGTTCATGAGATCTGAAATTAACCTCTCACAGCTTTGTGTGCTGAAACAGTGAATCAAAGTAATGCCAGTCCTGTAAAGCCAGGGGTGTGATCAAGGGGTTGCACAGAGCGCCCTTATGGCAGTGCTTGCCCCTTGCCTGAGCCTGAACTCAGGTTCCCATTTGCAGTCCCAGAAAGCACAGGAGCTGACCCCCAATCCGCAGGTAAGTTGTGAGAAAACAGAACCGAAGAGTCAGTGCAGCGGGACAGAACGCACCTAACAGCGGGACAGAACCCAGGCTTTTCTACTTACAGTACCCCACAACAGCATGCAGCAGACATTGCCGTCAGAGTTAATGCTTAACCTCCCAAACAACTGGTGTCCATACATCTTCAAAGCCAAGGTATTTCTGGTTGACCGGTGGGAACGCAGGAGCTGGTGAAATCAAGCTGGCCTGGGTGAGGTGCAGCGGGTGCGTGCAGGCTGCAGCCAGCAGCGGTCGCGTTTAGAATGGATAAAGGGGCTCAATAGCACCATGTTGGCTGGGGCTGTTGGCAGTTTTCAGACAGACCATTTTCCCATTGTAAAATGCCAGTCTGTCAAAAGCAAACGCATTTCAGTGAAGAGAGTCCATTTTGATGAATTTCCACGTCAGCAAAATACCTAACCAAAAAAATGACTCATTAATGTCATCCCAAGCTGACATTTTCAGAACATGATGTCTAGACTGCTATATAGGAACTTTATTACTTTGAAATATGTTTCTTTTTATATTAGAAAAGGCAATTTTAAAAACCTTGAAATTGTAGCACAGTGCTTTGCTACACTAAAAGCCTACCCCTCCCCAGCCTAGCTCTGATTTTAGGAGAAATACTGAACCTTTAACTTCCACTCAGTGTTGGGACAGAAATTAACCAGCATTGCTGGCAAGAATGGCATTTTGTACCCTACAGTGGGAGTAATGAGTGTAACAACAGTTCTGCATTGCAGCACACCCAAGGCTCTGTGCAGCAAGTTTGCAAGGACAGAGGGGCTGTGAATGTCTGAGGTTCTGGGTGCCTGGGGCTGTGCATGCTTTGATTCTGGGCACCTGGGGCTGTGCCCTGACTGTGCTGCACCTTGGCTCAGAGCACTGTGTGCTTTCCCCCATGCTGCCCGGGGCATCTCTGCTGATGGATGGGTCCAAGCTGATGCTGAGATTGGCTCCAGGGATGCACTCCTGGTGGCCAGTCCCAGCCTTCAGTGATGTGTTTGTTGCATTTCAAGAGGAGACTAAAAAAATGAGAAGCATCTGTCTATAAATGGAGCCTTCTTGGCAAAGCTACCTAATACAGGATCCTTAGTTTCTTACAGAAAACATGACAGAGGTGCTGTTTTTGTGATTCCTTCACAGCTCTCCTGTTCTATGAAGACTAGACAGATCCTGCAGAAAATTATCACCTGGAGTTTATCAGCCATGGGACCAGCTCTGGAATGGACCCAGGCACGAGTGTGGGCATATTGGGCTGTTGGACTTGGGACATCCCACTGGCAAAGGCACTGATAACCTTGCCCAGTGCAGCCCAGGCGTCTCAGCCAGGGCAAAACGGTGTTACCATTTTGCTACTTGGTTGAAGAGGCTATTTCCAGCTACACTGACCTTCTAATATGTAACAATATTTTGCATTTTCTTTGTGTGGAAAGGTCAGGATCAGAAGTAAAAGCCACTTCCACTGCTGTGGAAGGCAAACCTTTTCAGTATCCTGCATCTGAATTCGAAAGAATGTCATCAGCAGAGCTGTAACTAGTCCGCACTGTGTATGAAGAAGTATTCTAAATACCTTAATTGCCTTTAAAATTATAGGCACAAAACATTAAGCTCCATCAGATGAAGTGCAGGGCAGACCTGCCAGGAGTACTTAAGCCTCTTTGCCCATTTGCAGTGGGACATGCAGTGCCTGGGGCTGGGCAGGGTCCCCTTGGGCTCCTGGGACCCTCCTTGTGCCTTGGGAAGCTCTTAGTGAAAATCTGCCTGTCCCAAAGCCTGGGCTCGTGTGAGCTTTTGCCAGGCTCATCTGTTCTGCTCACTCCTCACTGCTGAATACTGCTGTTGATCACAGCAAAATTTACTTCTGTTTCTGATTGTCAGTGCCTAGGAAAAAAATGTTAGCTAATGAGCGAATTAATGACGAATTATGCATCCTATTTGCTAGGAGTTAATTTTCAGAGCATGTTTTCACATGCTTTTTAGCTTCTCCGGAGTGAGGCTGGAAGAGAAGGAGACAGGTGCCACCTTGTGTGGAAATGCTTCTCATGCAGCAGGCACACAGAATTTCTTTCCTTTTTTTTTTTCATTGGCCACATTTCTGACATGCTCTTCACTTAAACTGGAACGCAGCCACCTCTTTATTAGACCGTGTCAGCTGCTTAAAAATGCACAGTGGCACAGAGCCACTTTCACTGGCTGTGGCTGATGGACTAGACCCATTCATTTCTTCTCAAAGCTCGCAGCGTTGCATACTCAGTTAAAGCAAGCTGAAAGCCGAATGACAAGAGACACGTGAGATCGGGACATCCACAGGGTTAAGCGAAGCGGTCACATTTTTCATCAGTTTCTGCTGTGACATCAGCCCATGATGTGCAGTGCTTTCTGCACTGACTAGCTGCAGGTGTCTCAGCAGAGTCATTTTCTGTGAAGAATGGCTTGTTCAGATCTGCAGCGATGAGCCCGGTTTGCCCTGTGGCAGGTAATCCCCTCGCTGTGTGCAGCCCTGTGGAACGAGAGGCTGCGCTTGGTATTGTGCACTCGGGGCAGGCCTGCTGGCTGGCTGCAGCACGCATGGGGAACACATATGTTTGCATGTGTCTGGGGTGTCCGGGCACATGGGTACATGGTGCCATCCGTCAGAGGCACTCTGGGGTATCGCATTGCTCTGCAGCCAGCAAAGGCTCAGCCAGGCTATGCATCAGGCACTGCCAAAGACACTGCTGCTGCCAAAGACAGCAGTGTCTGACTGAGGGCAGGAAAATAAATAGCAAAAGCAAATCAATGGAAGTGCTGAAGAGCGTCATCAGAACAAATGTGCTGTAGCAAATCTGCTAAAAGCCACCTGAGGAAACATAACATAGAAGTGAGGAAAACAGCCATTCAGTTGATTCTTGAGGTGGAGCAGGAGTAGGCTGTCCTTCCTGACATGGTGCAGCTGATGATGAAGCAAACTGATGGGACAAATCATAAGGGATAGAGGTGGACAGTGCTGGCACTTCCGCCTTTCACAGCACTGCTGGGAGGGAAGAGCAGTGTGGATGATCAAGAGGGAGAACGATGGATCCCTCTCCTCAGGCTGTGCATCCAGGCTTTGGCAGAGCTGAAACTGGAGCACCGTGCTCTGTCTTTTCTCCCCGCTGTTCATCTGGTTTGGTTATTAATTACTTGTCCCACCATTGCCATTTCGCTTACTTAAATGACATTGGGGCACCTCTGTGCTACAGTGCCTTTGCACTGAAACAGGCACTGTGGCTCTGAAAGCCTCACCTTGTTTGTGCTGCACACACTGTACAAACTCCTTCTGTAAAACCAAATCCAGCTCCCAGTGTAACTGTTTATGGGCTAGCCAGCAGACCTGGCAGGCTGGGCAGGCGTGCTCATGAAATGTCAGTCCTCACACAAGCTGGTGGTGCATCTCCCTATCTGCAACAAACCCACTAGCAAATATTTACATTCCTGCACTCACCTCCAGCTCTAGCAGTAATTATTTCATCAAGGTGATAAAAATAGCAGCCTTTAAGACAGCACTAGCAGTTGACCTGAGCTGTGTATCCCAGGCCTCTATGAAAAATTAAGGGACCTGTTCCTGCACAGGAAATGTCCACTGCCAAGATGTGGGGCTGCTGGCATGGGGATGCTGCTGTGTGAGGTCAGAACCCAAGCGGCTTTTCCAGGCTCCGTACTGGCTTTCCCCTGCAGCGCCGCGTATCCCTACACTGCACAGGGAGTCCTTGTCCCTCATCCTGACCCCCACCATCGACCTGACCAGTCCTGCCGGCCTTGGTGGCAATACCCGTGCAGAGCGATTACTTTGCAAACTGCAGGTATTTGGGCTAGACCCCAGCTGAGCACCTGGGGACAACATGGTCAGCTCAGGTGTGGGCTGCAGGCTGGACTTGGAAGGCATCTGTGAATCTGGGCGTTGCAGATGTATTTGCCTACAAAATACCAACTCAGGGTGTTGACAGCTACAAGGGGGCATTACTCAGTTTTACTACATAAGGTACAGCACAGCAAAAGGCCCTTAAATGTAAATGTTTCAGAACTAATTTGAGTAACTTTATGTTTTTTTTGAGAAAATAGGCTCATTTTCTTCTGCCTCACTAGAATAGGTTTTTTAATTAAATGGCACTAGAGCTAAATAAGCAGCCGCTGTCCAGAAGAGCACTTCCCTTCTACTCCCTTTCCCCTGGATTGTGTTGCTAGTCCCAGCCTCAGTCACTTGGTACCCCAGAACTTGTCATCCCAGTGCAGCCAAGCAAAATCACAGCTTATGCTTTCTTCCTGCTGCGTTTCCAGTTCTTGTACCTGTGTACTGGGCCTGAGAAGGCCACAGGTGACACAGGCAGGGAACAAAACTTGATGTGGTGTGATGCTGCTGGTACACCGGGCCTGCAGTGGAAACCCAGTGAAAATCCCGAGCAGTACAGAGGAGCCCTGCCCTGCAGTTGATCTGTAAATGTGCCTTTAGGCCAGTTTCATTGCTTTGGGCAGTAACTCATGCTTTTTAAGGCCAGCACTGTTAAGTTTGAATCTTTGTGGAGTGGTGGCTCTGGTGGCCTTTTCATGGAGGAGACAAGTCAAAGAACGCAAAACTAAGGCAGATTGGTGAAAGTTGCTCATCCGTCCCTTTGTTCTCCTAGCAAAGGAGATGCATGCTGGCTGTGCCCCTGAGTTTAAGGCACTCCTCATTGCTTCCCTCCTGCCTGCCCAGCCCTACACCTGGTGTGACTCTGCTGGCTCATTTCTCATCCCAGGTAATGAGACAACAGCAATTTAATTAAGTATGCCGGGGCAGAGAGCCTACCAATTGATCCATAGAGGAGCCTGATTTCAGCCTCACAACTTCAGGACAAGTTTTGTATGAGCTGTTAACTCCTCTAATTCCCAAATATCCACCTACACAGGATTATAATGTAGCCGGACACTTGGGTCTGCATGTAGTGTATTTTCTGTGTAGTTTTTCTTTGTTTTCATGTATCTCTCACTTTCCTAAATTATGAAAGCCCTTCCCTTATTTGGTCAGCAGTTGTGATTCTGTTATTCACGTGCAGCTAGGATTACCACAAATCTATAAAGTTTCCTTACTGCTTTGCAAAAATAAGCCTAAACCAAATAAATCACGTTAAGGACAGTAGAGCAAAGCATCGTTTTTCAGCTATGACCTGGCTTTTTTTCTTATTTCATGCTCACACTCCTGTCTGCTGAAAGCAGCTGTTCTGGGGAGGGGATTTTATACAACTGTTTGTAACTGCTTCCCAGTCCCTACACCCAGCTCCCCCAAGCACTCTTTGGGGCTGAGCTATGGCAGTGGCACTTTGCTGTGGACCACAGTATATTTCATCTGTGTTTTACCATGCATGTGACAACTGCGCTCTGCAGAAAGGACCCTGCAGATTAGCATCCAGCTGGTTGCTTTGAGCTTGTCCAAGAGAGAAGGACATTAGTCAGGCTGTAGCTTCATCCATGCCAGTCACGGAAGAAATGAAGAGATCTGGGACCTTGGAAAGTGCTTTATTTAAAATATAATGGTATCTCACAGCACACACTGCCCTTAACTCTGTTAGGCTGTCACCCTCTGATATATTGCTGGGTTATTTTTGTCATGTCCACTATTAACAGACATTTTCCCTCTTTCCCTTTCCAGCTGTTCAGAAACATCACAGTGAGCAGACTTGGGGTCCTTGTCCTGAGTCAGACGATGAATTGTACATCTTCCCTTCACCAGCTACCTAATCAGCTGTTGGAGAGGAAAATAGAAATGGTGCATGGCTTTATGAGAATTGATTTATGAGAACTACCTTCATGCTGAGGCTGCCACCCCTTTTACTTCAGAGGAGCTGCTAAGGACCTATCATCTGGTGCTCTGATCTCATGCCCTGTGCTTTGGAGGCATTTGAATCACTTTCTCTGCTTGGCAAGTGTTGTAAAAAGGTGTGCCAAGCCCTCACATCCAATATGTCCTCTCACTTCTAGGTCTGAATTTGGCTGCTGCAGTCCCCTCCTCTTTCCTGTTTCTACTCCTAGAATAGAAGAGCCCATGCAAAGAGCTGCTCTGGAATACTCAGTGTGGTTTTCCAGCACAGAGCCTGGCCATGACCTCCAAGCAGAAGGCTGGAGAAACGTGCCACAGAATGGGTCTATTACGGGTGGTGCAGGTGTGTCTGTGAACTTTGAGAGATTCCTAAGCCCATGGTGAGGTGGGAAGTCCTGAAAAAGGTATGTGGGAGGAAAAGACGTTAGTGGCCAAGACAGCTGTTGGCTGCCTGCTTTGCTCCTGCAGAGGCAAGAGCTCACCCAGGGCTTCAAACTGCAAAGAGATAGGTCTGGAGACTGGCTCAAAAATCTGTAGCCTTAAAAATGAGAGTTTTTTTCTCCTGTATTGTCAGACTGAGCCTTTGGGGTTATATTTCCAGCTCTTTGCTGTGACTGTAAGGAACAGAAGCCTCTTCTCTTATTCTTCCCAGCCCCTGAGGTGCCCTGAGGACCTGTGGCTTTCAGATGACCCCAAACCACTGCCGGGATGCCCTGGTGAGTGATGGCCGGGAGCCACCACTGTCGCTCACCCACTGCAGAGCCGCAGCGCTGAGCAGCACCTGTGCATGAGGGAGGAACACCTGCACGTGCAGCGCCTGATGCAGGCTGATCTAGACGAGCTCTCAAAGCTCAGAGGTTATCGCAACAAAATGTAAAAATGGGAGCAGGAACAAGAGACTCTTTGGTAAAGGTTTGTTGTTGCTTTAGGCTTTTTCAAAATCCAGGAACATCTTTATTAGAGAATAGTGGGACCCATGCATTGCTTTCTGCTTGTCTCAGTGCCTTTGCACAGCTCCCCTCCTGCGCTGCACTGGTGCTGAGGAGGCAGGAGTGTCTGGCTGGGCAGGCTGGCACTGTGGACTCCACAGAGGGGTGAGGAGGCAAAGCAGGCTGTGCTTGCTTTCCGCCTTGCCTTTCCAGGTGGTTTTTGCAGACTGGCTGCCAGGGCTGCAGTGGGGGTGGTGGGAGCATTTAAATACGTGCCCTAGCACATGCATTACTAAATCAGCCACTTTAAACCACTTTCTTTAATTTACTGCCTTTGATGGAAGTCGTGGCCGGCTGATGACCATAGCTTGTCCTTCTGTTTCCTTCTCTGCCCCACTGCATGGCCCCATTTGACAAACCCTACATTGCCCTTCGTGTGCCAGCACTTTCTGGGTGCAGCTCATGGAGCCAGTGCCCTGGTGGGAAACAGAAGTGATGTGTCCATCTCTGCTCTGCGCTTGGTGCCACCTCCCGCCCAGCCGGCATGCGGTGGTGCCTGCGACTTGATGCCCACTGGCAGCGGATGGGGGAAGCCCCATGAGGGTATGCTGAGCGGCAGCCACCACTGCCACGCTGCTGCTTCAAGGCCCCGCAGTCCCTCACAGTCAGGTGTGCTGGTGGCTGTGGTGCTCAGCGGTCACCGCAGGCAGCTCCTGCTCACCCGCTGCCGCTCAGCCCAGGACAATGTCTATTTGCTGGCATGGACCCAAAGTGAGTGCGGGGAAGGGTTTGGGGAGCCTTCAGCTGGGCCTGGCAACGGGACATTAATAACATGTGTTACAAGGCCTGGAACTTAAATATTTTGCTGCTATAAATGTTAGCAACGAGAGATCTTGTTACATTTAAATGCCAGATGACGGAAGCAGAGGCCAAAAAAAGCTCCCTTCCCAGCCAAGCAGGAAGAGAAGGGGGCGAGTGCGCCAGCGGGGCTGTCAGGCACAGGGCCGGCACTGGGTGCACGGGGGAAGCCCACACCAGGCAGGAGTGGGCAGGGGGGGGCAACCTGGTCATGGTCCTTGGGGCTGTGGGGAGGAAGGGGCCAGTGCATTGCTCAGCAAAACCCTGTGAGCGCGTCAGCACGCAGGGCACCAAGCAGAGGTGTGCCAAGTGCCTGTGAAGCCGGAGAGCTCGCCTATGTTATGGTCTTGGCCTTTGAAATGGTAAAGAGCTTGTGTATTTTCCACCCAAACCTCCTGTGCTCAGCCATGTGTCCCGTGACTCCGTTGCGAGAGTTCTCATGGGCTGAAACTTGGCACACGAGGTTTCCCACCCAGCTGGGGAGCAATTTAAATCATTTATTTTTCGACATAATTTCAATAAATTCCAGTTGGCTATTCCTAAATAACACCCAGAGCAGAAAGAAGTTGCACAGCCGTGTGAAGCGAATTAGAGAACTTGAACACTTTTTGGTGGGTGTTTTGGTAGAAACAAAACGTTGCATGTGATCGGTTTGGAAAGCAGAGGACTAATTACAAGCGCTATTTTAAAAAATGGAATGAAAATGAGTTATGCTGCTAACGCTCAGATGCAAGAACATGGTTTGCTTAATTTAATAATACTGTGTAATTTGTGTAAAACTGAATTAGTAGCAGTTATATGTTATTGTTAATTACTCGGAGTGGGGTTCTTCTCTCTGTGCTTGCACCTGGCTCCCTGATGCCACCCAAGTCCATGGGATTTACAACATAAAGGTGTGCGGGTGATGTAAGGACTTGAACAAGGAGAAATAAAGAAGGTGCTCAAGGTCAGGCCCTCTGCAGAGCACGCATGTCCTCTGTCCTGTCCTCACACTAATTAAATCTCCTCAGGGGAATTAATAGGAGTTTTGCATGCAAGCCCTGGGACTGTCAGGACAGGCCTTGCCGGCTGGCTTCAGCAGCCTGAGCACGGCTCCTTTTGTGACTCATGTGCCTGACTCACAGACGCCTGATGAAATACATATACTCTCAGTCAAATTTATCATGGCTAAATATTAAAGCAAGCTCTTTAATTTCAAACCCAAGTACTTCCCGGGGTTTTCTCAGCAGCTGCACTCAAAATGGTGATGTGCACTTGGGAAAGGGCAGTGATGCAACTGTTGCTACCTTGCAATGGAAAGACTTGCTTATTTGCATGTACATATATATATATATTTAGAAATTTCCCAAAGGCAAAAGAAAGCAATTCATGACAAGCAGCAGCTTGGAAGGTCATCTGGGTTATTATTTCTGTACTGCAGCTCACCTCCAGCACATAGGCAAAGTCTTTATGTACTGATTTTAATAATGCTAAAAGAGTGTAAAACCTCAGCAATGTTTCAAGTAATTATTTGTTAGGCTTTTTCATGTACAGCTTCATTTCAGGTACTTTAACAAAAATATCTGTTACTGTGTATTTTTGAAGGAATAATAGTGTTGGCTTGTGGGGTTTTTTTATGGCTGAAGAGGCCTCATTGTTTGGCTTTGGGCTGACCCTGAGCTATCCCGCCATGCTTCTGCTGGCAGCAGTGCCTGTCCAGGCAGCCTGGACCTGAGCAGGTCTCTCCAGCCCTGCCTGCTCTCTCCTTTGGTGGGAGGGAAATGGTGCTCACCACTGCACGGCATTGTGGCCATGCTGCCTGTTGCACAATGAAGCCTTCCATGCCTTGCCCACGGAGTTGCATGGAGCTGCGTTGGCACAGGAAAATTCCCATAAACCTTCTTGCGGTAGATTTGCTTTGAGAGTGCCGAGTAATCTGTCTAATGGCTGCTTGTGCCAAGTAGGGCTGCTTCTTCAGTACAGAAGATCTCCTCTTCAGTTGAAAAGACACAGGAGTTTGAAAGGAGATCATTTTACTAGATGAGGTGACTGGTCTGGGGTCCAACAACTCCTTAGCACTCCAAAAATTTCCTCTATGTCATCTTTAAACTGTATGAGCTGTTTCTATGCTCACAAAGCATTGTGAAGTGGTCTTACTAGAAATTTCAGCTGCTCCAGAGAGGCAGCATTTATGAAGTACAAAAGGGTTTCATGTTACCATGGTAATAATTTCAAAACAGAGGAGCCTGCTTTTGCTATACTTGCTGTCTGGTTGGGAGAGTGTTCTGCGTGGAAGGATGACAGGGTGAACCTGCTCTACAGCAAAAGGTGTGCTCTACTTGCAGTTGTTTTCAGGGGCCCACATACTTCTAAAGAGCAGGATATTTGCATTAACAGTAATAGGCTTATTCTAATGTCTGTGCATGACAATTTCTGTGCATAGTACTCCTTTCACATGGACATGCCATTATCACACTGTGATTAATACAAACACTGTACACTCGCATGCAAATATCCTGCTCTTTAGAAGTATGGGGGCCCCAGAAAACAATTGCAAGCAGAGCACACCTGGAATCCTTCCCAAGTCACTGGCCAGCAGCAGAACCAGCAGTCCTGGTTCTGAGACACCGCTGACAGCCATTAAACAAAACACATTGTCACAGTACTCATTTTAGACTTCAGCCCTGGTTTTTTTTCCCCAGTAACATCATTATAGATAAAATCCTAAAGCTGGAGTTTCCTATCAACACTTACAATACTGGTAGAAAAGACAATTTAAGAAAACTTGCACCTTTTGGAAAGCAAATTTATTTGTAAGCATGCTTATGATAATGAATAAGAAGTGGTATTCAAAAGGACAGAAAACCAGTCATGTTTACAGATTATCCTGAGATTACTTCACTAACTAATTCTTCCCCATTTTCACTATTAATTGAAAATCAGCTGCATGTAAACTGTACATGATCCAGGCTGTGGGCAGGAGCTGCTGAGTCCTAATTCCAGTTTCCAGCACTGGTTCCTTCTGTGGTTTTGAACGAGCACTTAGCAACAGCTGTCCCTTAGCAAGCCATGCGTGGGTTACTCAGAAAATGATGGTTTCCAAAACCCATGCTGTTCTACCAAAAGTAAAGTGGAAACTTTTTCATGCAAAGTGTTTCTAAACCATGCAGTTTCTCATGTCGCCTGGAAATCCTGCAACCTGTCATTAGTTAGAGATGGCTTTTAATCCAACAATGTCACCCTTTGTTATGAGCTCTATTAACCACATGGGCTACTGTTTTCAAATGTGCTTCAGGCTGCCAATAAGCAGCTAAGTTCAGAAGTGTTGGCTGTCAGCACCACCTGTAGAGCCTCAAGAGAAGCTTAGCATTTCTGGAAATTTAGTTGTTTACTTAGATTCTGTAAAGTCTTATTTAGATACCCAACCTTTAGTCTTCTCTTTTGGAAAATGGTCCTTGTTAAAGCTGTGTTTTCTCCTGAGGAACACCTACACACGAGCTACTTGAATGTCACATTCAGTTATTTGGCAGTACACTATGGAAAATTACTGGCCTTGTACTGTTGAGCCAAATGTAGACCTATCTATATTTTTAAGGGAATTAGTATACTTTTCTCTGTTTAAAACATTCCTATTACTCATAATGAGTCAAATCCTGGCCCCATTTGGAGAATGGTGCATAAATGGGCTGTACACACAAAGAAGCTTCTGAGGGAGCACTTTACAAACCCTCTGCGCACCTGGCTTTTCCCAAGGGAATCGGCATTCACTTCCTACCCCACACCACCGCTGTGATCACCACCCATATTGCCCCAGCCTGACTCATCTCCATGTCTTCTGTTTTCACTCTCCTTAGTCGCTCACCTGTTGTCTCAGAGCAGCCCACATCACTGTTTAGAAAGTGCTGTATGTGTGGAGAAAAAGAACAAAATAAGTCGTATAGGAGAAGCAGCACAGGGTGCATCATGTCTCCCCTCTGGCCTGAAATCTTTCTGTGCCACCCTCTACAGCTGCAGGCGGCAGTTCAGCCAGCCTCAGGGTCTCATTACTGTCATAAGAACATGGTTTGACTGTGTCCCTGTACAGACCTTTGGTGTCTGCCTTCCCTGAATCAGGAAGGAGACCTCTGTGGGTCACCTGCTGGTGTGTACTGCAGGCTGTTAAAGCCTGATGCGCTCCACGTTCCTCAGCAGCAGAGCTGTGCCTGGCAGTGTTGCCTGGGAAAACAAACATGGCCTACCTCAGCTTCAAGCACAGAATGATGGTCCCAGGCAGGTGAGAGCACACCATGGGACAATGATGGCAGCCCATGCTGATCCCAGAGGGACATGTAATTCCTGATAAAGTCAGAAGTCTTTGGGAACAAGTTAGTGTTTCAGACAGCATTTGACAAACGAGGCCTGACAGAATGGTTTCACACAGCTTGAGCTGCTGGTGTCATGGGATTCACCTTCCTCACTGCCATTAAGCACTCTGCCACTGTGTCACTGTCTGGAGGATACATGGAGCATCACAGGGAAGTCCTATATCATGGGACTGGAGTCAGGAAGGTATGTGAGCATCACCAGGTCAATATTATTTGGGAATTTCTGATGTAGTCTGTTTAGAGTTGCTCAGGCTTGTATAAAATGTAGGTTTTCATGTCCTTAATCCATCATACAATAATTTAAAGGCTCTGCTGATAGTAAATAGATGCAACTAATCTGGAAAGCTGCTTTGTTATTCCTCTTAGAGAGAAACCCGTGCCTTTTCAGGAACTTGCATTGATTTACTTTGTGCTACTGGCAGGGACTGGGAGAATGGAAAAACCTACTGTGGGAGAAGGTTGGGTTTGAGACCATCTAAGAAATCTGAAGATGCGTAAGTCCACGGGATCTGATGAGATGCATCCATGGATCCAGATGGAACTGGCAGATGAAGTGGCCAAGCCATTATACATCCTATTTGAGAAGTCGTGGCAGTCCCGTGTAGGTTCCACTGACTGGAAAAGGTCAAAAGTAACCCCCATTTTTTAAAAGGGAAACAACAGGAACTACGGCCTGTCAGTCTCACCTCAGTGTCCATCAAGGTCATGGCGCAGATCGTGTTGTGGCCGACACGGTGGATGGAAGGGTTGCTCTCTGGAGGGACCTGCGCAGACGGGGGAGAGAGGCTTGTGCAAACCTGATGAAGTTCAGCAAGGCCAAGTGCAGCGTCCTGCATCTGGGTTGGGGCAATCCCAAGCACAAATAAAGGCTGGTCAGACACTGGATTGAGAGGACCCCTGAGGAGAAGAACTGGGGGTGTTTGTTGATGAGAAGCTCACCATGACTTGGAAATGAATGTGCTTGCAGCCCAGAAACCAAATGTGTCCTGAGCTGCACCAAAAAGAATGTGACCAGCAGGTCGGGGCGTGGGATTTTCCCCCTCTACTCCACTCGTTAGACCCTAGCTGCAGTGCTGCATGCAGCTCTGGGGCCCCCAACGTAAGGAGGACACGGAGCTGTTAGAGTGATTCCAGAGGCCATGAAGATGCTCTGAGGGCTGGAGCACCTCTCCTATGGAGCCAGGCTGAGAGAGCTGGGCTTGTTCAGCCTGGAGAAGGCTCTGGGAGACCTTAGAGCAGCTTCCGGTACCTAAAGGGGCTGCCAAGAAAGCTGGAGAGGGGCTTTTGACAAGGACCCGTAGGAGTAAAGAAGGATGGCTTGAAACTGACAGAGGGGAAATTTAGATGAGATGTTAGGGGAGAAGCTTTAACCTGTGAGGCCCTGGCACAGACCGCCCAGCTCAGCTCTGGCTCCCCATTCGCCCTGGCGCTCCCCACCGTCACTGCGCTGTTGTCGGCGGGCCCCGCACGCCGCCGCCAGGGGGCGCGATGAGGCGGGCGGGCGGGCGGAAGTGACGCACCGGCCCGAGAGTGACGGTCGCCGGCGGCCATTGGCGGGGCGGGGCGCTTCGCCACAGCCTCA
>JANRGW010030994.1:6284-51822 GCA_024733675.1 Psilopsiagon aymara | reverse complement strand
GGTGTCGGATATTGTTTGCCTTTAAGGGGTAGTGGTTCTCACATGGAATTACTGGGGTGAGGATCTGAACGTTCCTGTGGGGAAGGTAGGGATTTGGGCTGGTGTACAGATTGTGCTGCCTTAGTGGTGGAAATGCAAATACTACTGCATATGTGTATTGGTGTGACTGGGAAATCTTGCAGGAATGTGAAGAAATATTAAATCTTAAGGACAGATCAGGCACCAGAACAAGGAGTATGAACAAGCCATTAATAAACTTACAGAAAGGAAAACTGTTGAGCTACTTCAAGCCCTATTACTTCTCCACTGAGAGTCTGGGAGCAGTGGAGCAAGCCAAGGTTCAGTTGTGATGGGGTAAGAGCTTACAATAGCTATCATTGGACTTGATGACTGGGAAAGTCCTTTCAGTTCTGCGTTACTGCCTGTTTCGCTCTGACAGCCAGATACCTATCAGCTGGTGGCGACTCTTGATCATCACTTCCAGTATTATTTGTACGCTGCATAATAATAATGACTTTTTAATGATTATTATTTCTTTATATGGTGAATGATGTTGAAGTGACAACTCCTTGTTTACAACACTGACGATAGCTGGTGTTTTTTCAGTTTCACTCTCTAGGAAAACCTGCATCCTGGCACTACAAGTGTATTAGCGCACTCTCAGAGGACTTCTAGGGCTAAACAATGGCTATTCACTTTAGAGAATGTTTTAAGCAAATTACCCAGCTTGCCAGTGGTAATTTACCAAATCAAGGGACTAGGCAAAAAAAGGATAAATTAATCCCTTTCATGGGTATTTTCCAAATTAAACGTTTTTACGTGTAATGATTTTAAACTTTCCAAAGAACCTTCATGTTAATTTGCTTGCAAATTTAGTATTAGCTTACAGAATGTATTTATTCATATGCTGCCAAATGTAGATGTTAAAATTGATGACACAGTTGTATAACTCTTAATATTAATATTGATTATTATCAAGGTGTGCCAGAAAGAGAACAGTGTTAGTGATCAAAAGAGCTCCTATGGGTGCCGTTGTGCTTGTGCTGCAAATGGGTGAAATGTGGGAATTGAGCGGATCTCTGGCAAGTACTACCACTTTTCCAAACTTTAGCCTTGCAGCAAAACCAAAATTATACTGTCTTTACTGCAAAAGTAATGTTATTTTCTTGAGATGGCAGAAGTGTATTTTAGGGAAAATATTCCCTCCCTAAGCAAATTTTTTTTTGTTCAAAATTTGTGACTGTGTCAGGATAGTTAGGCATTTGGTAAGTGACTTTAGCCATTGATTTTAGCAGTCCCTGCTTATTTGGAAAGGAAAGAGATTCCTGAAGTGATGTTTTTTTCTTTCCTTAGGATGAAAAAGGGTATGCACAGAGGTTCTTAAAATATCACATCAGATATAGAATGGATTTCTGAATTAAAGCAGGTAGGTGTCTTTCTGCATTAAAACTTCTGGGTTTGAGACAGGAATGGTGACATTTCAAAATGTCATGGTAAACCTGAGTAATATCTCTTGAGAGAGGTAAAGATACGTAAAGTTTCAAGCGCTCAGAAGTAGATTTCAGATTTCGATACTTTCAAGTTATACTCTCAAATCAGCTCATGGAAGAAAAGTTTAAAATGAGAGAGATGTTTTCTTTCCTTCCCTTGCCTTTCATGTCTACGATTCAAGTAATTAAGTTCTTTTAACTGTGAAGTGAAACACCAGTTTCTCTAAACAAGAGATGAAAGAACACAAAAGAATAGAAAACTTGTTTCAAATACAGCCATGCAAACAGGTACATGAAGAGGAGTTTTGTGTAGTTTGTGGTTTTATATGTATAAAATAGTTAGCAATTACATGAAGTTTAAAGGTATAGTTTTCCACGTGGTTTTAATATATTAATAAGGATAAAAAAAAATCTGAGGTAGAAAGAGAGGCAGTCGAACAGCCTTGTTAGGGTTGGAGGTTGGAGTTGCTTCTCATCATGCACTTGAAACTGCCAAGATGCGTCAGATTTTAAAATAGCACTTTCCACTGAAGATGTTTAAAGCCTTAATCCTTGCATCATTTTGCTGATATAGGTCAACAGACACAATAAAATGAATATGTTGTGGGAACATACGTATTGATCTAGTTACTAATACACATTATGTTCTCATTTTGGCACTCAGTAATTATGAGTGTTACACAGTGGAAAGAATAAAGCCGGTACGTGGTACGTTTGTATCTGCCAGAATCTGGAGGATCACTTGCTAGACTTTGTCAAATGGTGTTTTGTAAGTTCATATGCACGTCTTAAAAGGTACTAGAAGTTAGGTCCTCTTTCAAAGAAAAACAATCTGGGGTGAGAAGTGCGGGGAAAAGGGGGGGAAAAGTCAATAGCATTGTTCACTAAACCTCCCCCTTCAGTGAGTGTCTTACAGAAAAAAAGGAATGCAGAGTACACATACACAAACTGGTTGATGTCTTAGTTCATATCTATATACATATGTAATTTCTCCTTGTGTATTTGAAATTTTGTTGCTTAGGGTCAGTGCAGTCCCAACTGGCATTAAAAAGACAATCTGTAATTCTTCCAGCTAGAAGGAGGTGCTCCTGAGTGTTTTCATCGCTGCAGAATTAAAGATCAGAATGGAAACTGCCTGGCTGAGACTTGTACCTTGCATGCTCTTCTAGATGTAATTAAAATAATCTGCACTTCAGAGGTTTGATTTCCATCAGTCATATGTGCACAAACCCTCACTGGATTTTTTTCCACAGTTGAAGATCAGTGAAATCAGCAGGTCTTTCTTCATTTTAAAGTTTATCTGAGTCTGTAGAAGGCAAATGGGAGGCAGAGATCAGGCTGCAGGAGTGGCCCTCAAGCCCCGAAATGCCAGGGTGATCCAGGAAGTTATGCAGCTTATTCACTGTTTTCACTATGACAATTTTATTGTATGAGTTCTTTCCCTTACTCCAAACTCTTCTTTAATTCACAGCTCCTCCTTTTTAGCTAATCCTTGACCTCAGCTGACAAGAGATAAGGTTGAACCCATTCCTTGCTCTCCAGTGCCCGTCTCTCCCTTGCGGGCTTGCTATCAGTAACTGTACAACAAGTATGACTCAAATACCCATCTCTGGAGCACTCCGTGACACTTCTGGCACAGCTTCTCCTTCGACATCTGAGGTGTGAGTTCACTTCTGTTACCACAAACTGGCTAGCCCTGTAGGAAGAAAGTGAGAGAAAGGTGCGGGGGAGGGGAGAGGGAAATGAGTTAAAAAACAGTGAAGGTGGGGCTTGAGAGAAAAATACTTCATGGGGAGCGAAATGACAGAGTTGGATTCTCGATCTCACCCAGGTTTCTTGTTCACTCATCATTTTGCAGCTCCCATCTCGGGGTTTCCTTTCCATCCTTTCCATGAATGTGGTGGTGTACTGGCTTTCACCTGCAAAGTGAAATGTCTGGCACCCCTGGTGTCACTATCTGCTGTAGCTGCCTTCTCCTTGGAGCCAGCAGTACCCATCACTTGAGTGAGTGCATTTAACAGTGTAGCTTTAGCATGTTGCCCAAGAAGGCTTTTCTTTACAAAAATTGTTTCAGAGCTTCTTCCTCTCCAGCAGAGGAGTCAGGAGGCGCTGCACAAAATGGTGGCACAGTCTGTGCAGGTACTCCTTGTTACTGTTCTAATACATTGTGTTGTGGAAAACTGAAACATTGGAATTGCTTTTTTATTCAGGGAATAAGTGATGGAGTCACTTGAGGACCTTTGTGTCATGAAAGTTACTGTTTCATGGTTCTGAAGTTTTACTTTGTACTGGTATGAATGTTTCATACAGACAGCAGAATATGTTTTCAACATGTGTAACAAATACCAAACCCAGTTTTGGTCACAAGCCTTTTCTGTTTCATTTTCCAGTCAGAATAAGATTCCATTATATTGGGTTTAGTTGTAGAAAAACACATCGATATTCAGAATCAGGCTGTATAGGCAGCAGTAAGAGGATGTGTCACTTTTAATCATCTGTATTTCTGCACTTTACATCTTGGCACCTTTCAATAGAAAGACACGCAAGGTCTTTACCTTTCTGCTGAGGTGTGGTTCTGCTGAAACACCCGAGAAGTTTTTCTGCCAATCTGGGGAATCTGCTCCCTTACAGAAACCTTCCAATTTTGTTTTATTGTATATAAATTTATACTTGACAGCTGTTGAGCTCACTGGAACAATGGCCATAATGGCAATTTAACAAAAAAAGGGGGAAAAAACCCAACAAAAAAACACCCAGCTTAATTTATTGCCCAAATGTCCTTCACTAAGAGACCGTAATGTCAGTTTTCAGTGAAATTAGTTGATGCCCTACTTCTGGTTGTGCATTCAATTATTCCCATGGTAAGAAGACACAACCCTAATGGGTCAGCTTACAATTTCCTTGAAATATATTGTGTGGTTTTAATTAATATGCCAATAAGAGGAACTTCGCGGTCTTTATTTTATCTCTTACTGAAACTTGAATGCATTCAGGGCTTCTGCTGCAACTGACTTCCTCGGGGAGGTGCAGCAGGAGTTGTATCCCCTCTGGCCTTCATAAATCATGCTGGATTTGGTGTCTTTCTGGGGCATGGGGAAAAATATTTCAGTTCTGTGAAGCCTATCTACTTGCACTTTTCTCTCCCTCCTCCCCCAAACTAGATGCCACAGTTTCCAGAAGGCAGCCCTTGCTTTTTTACTGCATGCTTTGAACAACAGAGTGGGTGAACTGTAGCTACTGGGCATAACAATTAATTCTTTAGCGATCATCTCAGTGGGCTCTGAAATTTAGGTCTTCCAAGTTTATGAGCCCCATCTCTAACAGAGGCTTAGGCTGTGGTATCCAGACAAGCTTCCAGGAAGAGAGCATGAAGCATAGATTAAATTCTCTTCAGAACTGGCACTCAACTAAATGGAAGGATCCACAACGGCTGGTACCTACTTTTGTTCACATTTGTTTTGCTGCCTCTGTGTAATTTTGCTTTCTGTGTTCTTGCTAAAAACAAACCCAGTCGAGATTGTGTGATGGTGTATGGAAGAGGCCTGTTGCACAACAACCCTTGCCCTGCCTGCACCCAAGTCAGTCCTTGCTTGTGTCACTGCAGGCAATTAACAGTGCTTCAAAACCACATGCAGTTCCTATTCCAGAATGGCATTTGATGGTATCAGGAAGCTTGAGGGTTTGAGAAAAAAATGTTTATTCTTTAAAAGGAGCTTATTCTTCATCATTAAAGATGCTAAAATAATCAAAGGCATTGAGTGTGCAACATCAGCAAGTAGACCTTTGCTGCAAGGTATGGTCTGGATGGGATAAAAATGTATTCTTCATCTTGAATATAATATATGCTCGAAATGAACTGTAACATATTTTGGCGTTCTGCTTTGATCCTAACGTGCTGTGAGGCGCTATGCTGAAATGAATGTGGATAGCATTGATAAAGGAGAAGATCCTTAACATCTTAATGTATGGTCATGTGCCACAGTTGCCACGTTATAAGCAAGGGCATGAGCTTTTCACAGCTGCCTGAAGATAGGGAACTTTTTACCTCTTGTCCAGGGTAAACATGTTGCTCATGTCTCTGAGAGCAGCAGAGTGCTTTCTCTGGCATTGGCTGATGAGGGAGAACGTGAGGATGAATAATTACTGTGGATTTGCTGCATGCTCTGTAACCACGTGTGCATCTTGATCTGATAGTAGTGAATCTGAGTGTTCATCTTTATCTGCAGGATTTCTCTTGAGGGATTTTGTTACTTATATCAAAGAGGGTTTTCTTGGAGCTGAAGTAACCTTAGGACAGGGATCACTTTGCTGACTAACACTGGTGCAAATTGTTTGAAGCAAATCAGTGGCAGGGATTTTTATTTAATTCTGCTATGCAATGCGATACAAAGTGTGAATGGTGTGGCTGGAACTTTCTTGAGAATTATTTGAGTTTATTTTGCAGTCGCAAATAGGATCACAGGAACAAGAGGCTGCTTTTGCTTGTGCTGGCTCTCTGCTGAGTGGGTCAGTTTACCTATCTAGTGTAAAAACAATCCTACCTCAACAAAAGAAGAGCACCTTAATGTTTTTAAAACTAGAGGGAGAAGCAAAGAGCTAGGGAGAGTTAGCAGCAACTCCCATGATGTACCAGAAAAAGCGGAGCTCAAATCTTGCACTTTTCATCACTTTACAAGCTTCTTGATACAGCAGAAGAGAAAGGTTTCCCAGTGGTTTGCCTGATGTTCAGGTAGCGAAGATAGCTGTGGATGTTACTGCTGCTTTGCAAGCAGAGTTTCTCAGCTTCTGCTGTGAATTCTGCTGTCCTTCTTCTGCAGGGATGTGGAAATTCGACCTCGAGGAGAATTGTTACTTCAGTTCTACTGGGGGAATGAGTTGGTAGAAGTTTGGGAATAAAAGGCAGTGTTTAGAAGACTACTTATGGCAGAAGGCTCTTCCCAAAGCTGAGTTTAATCCTGCAGAGGAGCAGGCACTAGTCAGAACTGTGGTTGTGTTGAGCCATCTGCTGATACATCGAGCAAGCCTGTCAGTAATATCTTAGTGATGGATTGGAGCTCAGAAGGGACAGGTGCTATCATGCTTTGCAGCGCAAAGGTTAAAGGGCATGAGATATTGAATTCACAAGTTTGGTAAATGATGCATAGTCTGTATGGTTTCTTTATGGGATGACTCTTTCATAGCATGGTACTCCATCAACATAAGAAGCATTGTTTTAATTATCTCAGCTGATGTTCCTCTGAAAGTGCTTGGTGTGTAATTTTAGTGGACACGGCATGGAAATTGTTGCATTGGCAGGTACAGTATCTGTTCATCTTACTTGCTTACAAATGTTCCAAGCAATCCTGTATGACACCTTCCTGCAAATGAGGTAATTCCCACTTGGCACTGCGGCCTCTGAAGAAGAAAACTTTCATACCATAACATTAAAGGCAGACACTTTGTTTTAATCACTTGCCAAAACAGCCGAAAACAATTATTAATTAATAGGAAACATTGACTTTTAACTTTGCAGGCTCTCCAAAGAAGTGTCTATGACAGCTTGCATCTGGATTTATGGATTATTTGGATGCAGTGAAACTGGGCATTGTACTGCAAAGGTTGACTGCTTTAAATTCGTATTAAGTGTACACATAGCGCTCTTAAAATTAATATGTTTATAAACCTAAATTGGTTCAGTTGAATGCCTTTTGTTCTCTCTCTGGCTTCATTTGAAGCAACAACAAAAAGCTGTGCTTGTTTGTGTGTTTAACCAAAATGCTAAATGCAATTAATCTACCAAAAGCACACAAATATTTTTTGAATAATAGAGGCGCCCCTTTCCCAGTGTCTCTGGTATTTAGCACTCTGGTTTGGAGAGAAGGAGGCAACTTTTTCACATCTCATAAATAAAATTTAAGAAATCTTTTGCTTGGCTGGCTTAATTTGAACCAACCCAGGGCAGCACCCTCAGATTTTCTTGACTGCTTTGATAAGGTTGAGCATAGAATGTATGGTTAGGGAGAGGCATCATTCCTAGTGTTTTGCTTTCCCGCTGGAAAATATTGTGTCTGGCAAATGCAGCTCCCAATAAATAAGAAGGGGGTGGGATGAATAGTGCAGTCTGAGACAGAGCTCCTGTTTGATCTGACTCAGAGGATGATTATGTGGGATTCATCCTGCAGATCCACTCATTTTGCCTCTTTTGTCAAACAAAATAATGGAATTCCTGGGACTGTCAGAAACTGAGAATATCCAAAATATTTCAACAAGATCAGACCACAAGAGTTAGTTTATCTCAATTGAGAATCTTGAGACATCCCAATTATTTTAACAATGGGAGAGTGGCTGCCTAGCCTGTCTGCTTCTAGCCAGTCTACTTCTCAGTTACTGAGAAATTCATGGGGAATACTGTGACAAGTTTAGTAACTGCAGTTTTTTTCTCAGTTAAAATCTCTTTTCTAGCAAACATGAGAGCTTCACTTTATGCATTTGCTACTGAGACTCTTCCCTTAACAGCATGTGGTCTCATCTTTCACTTAAAATTCTGCTAGTCCTGCCAAGCCTGCAACTCGCTCTTTGCTAGGTAACTCAGCCTGAGCTCATCTTCTGTGCATGGGACTGTCTTAACTGCTGAGGATGACCTGGTCACATCATGTAGATTGGGTGATCAACAATTTGGGTGTATTCAGTGTGCCTGGGTATAGAGAGCCAGTGCCATGGTGTCACAGCCAGGAGCCAGACTTCCTCCATGCCATTTGAACAAAGGTCATCTGCTTTCCTCTTTAGCATGCATGTTTCTCAGTAGTTTTTAATAATTGGGAATCTGTTTAGTATGGAATACAGAGATGGGTCTCTGTAGTCCTGTGTTTATGGTTAAGAAGAAAATTGTTAATCCTCTTCAAAGGTTAAGTTGTGCCTTCAGATAATAAAGCTTTGCTTTTCTTGGAGTGTTTTGCACGAGTTGATTATAAAGATACTGAACTTGTCCTTGTTTTATCAAATAGTTAGGGCTTAAATGACTACAGAAATGATGCCTACAGATAGTTTCCCTTTCCCTTCTCCTCCCCACCCAGCGCTGTATGCCTGTTGGAAATTGGGATTGGATAGTACAGACATCAGGATGCAGCAGCTTTAAAGTCAGATGTATAGGAACGGGGAGCAGTGCTGGTGTACTGATAGCGTGACATCTCTGCTCTTGTTGATAGTGGCCAATAATCTTAATATCAGTGACCAGCTAAATATCTGGGTATTTTATGGGCTAAACTATGGCAACTGCACTATAGAAATCGATGTTTGTACCTGCTGAAATCCTACACATTTATCCTGAAATTTCTTTTTATGACAGACAGTGCTGTTTGCACAAAGAACTTCATAATCTCAAAGCAGTTGTCTTTCTGCAAGTAGTTAACTGGGTCATTATCAGCTTTTCCTCAAAAGAAGGGGAAAAAATGACTAGTCTAATACTTTTCAAATGTGGACCGAAAGTTAAGAGTAATTTCTACAGTAGGTCAGTATTTTATGTACTTCTGTTCTTTACCAGCTCTCCACCTCTGCTTGATACACTGCTTGGTCTGGAGACCAGCAGTAAACACCTACCTTACCATAGTAGAACAGTGAACTACAGTGGTGGCATCTCCAGAGCACTGTGGCCGTTCTTGAAAGAAAGCAATAGGTTGCTTCTGGTTACTCACTGGTGTATTCATTTTCTACTAGCAGAATAATTTTCAGGTTCCTAGGTTGCATGTGGCCAAATGGAAATAATTGCTTTCAGTATGCTCTGGGGTATCACTATCTGAACAAGAAAAAGGCAGCACGGCTCCCCTCTCCTCCCACCCAGGGTTTAGGATGTGCCTCGCTGGAGTGCAAAGAGGACCTGACTTGATTCCTGAATTTCATTTTGGTGTTTTTCGTAATGTCCACAGAGGCGGTTGAGGGATAAATGTCAATGCCAAATTTCAGCTTCCAGGAAAGGTGTGAACCTCCTTTGTGATGGCACCTATTGAGAAATAATTTGGAGTACTCTTAATGCTTGGTTTTCACATGGGCTGCGATGATCTGGGGTTTGTCCAGACCACTGAGGTTCCTTTACACCAGCACTGGTTTGTGTCCTGTGAGCAATGACCTTCCCAAGGCTGTGCCTGAGTGCCTAATCTCAGGCACAACCCCCATGTAGCAGAAACCTTCTTCCTAAACACATCCTGGGCTTGCAGCCTCTTCTGATGCTTCCACATGTAAGAAGTTATGTGGATTTGATCTGTTTCTCTCCTGTTCTTTGGATGTGCCAGCTCTGTGAAAATAATGGGATGATAAATTAAAAATTAAAAGAAAAAACAAAAAACCCAACAAAACCCAAACATGAGAAAATTATTAGATATGCCAACTTCAAAAGACAGCTGCTAATTACATACACTTTTTTGTGCTGTACTCTCTTTAACTGCTGTTTTCTCTTATTAGGATAGAACAAAATCTGTGTTATCCTCAGTGTTATCCTATGCTTATGGGAAATGAGAACCAGCAAATATCTAGGTATAGAAATCCAGCATTAAACAAGGAATTTATTCATTTTCTGGAGTTGTCCAGAAGGTAAAATGCACTAATTTTGTATTTAAATAAAGTGCAGTATGTGCTTATGCAGAGGCAGTCTCACAGCTCTATTTTGAATCAACAACCTGTTTTCTTTCATTTTGACCATCTTGTTTAAGATACAAACGTGACTGCTGAGTCTCCTTCATGGCTTTTGTCTGTATTTGTGGAGCATTTGTGAATGAAAGCTTGGGGGTTTTGCCATCCTTGTAAACAATATTGCAAACATCAGCTCTAGAAAAGAGAAATGCCTCCCTGTCCACATAGGGAGATGCTGAATTTTGCAGTTATTTTATGTCTTGCAACATGAAAGTCACAGCACGGACATCAGGTAAAGGCCTTTTCCCATCAAAGGTCTCAAGTAATCTTACCAGAGAAGCAAAGCTGCTTCCCCTGTCCCAAGAGAACATTGTTTAAAGGCAGAGACTTACAACAAAGAATGAGAAGATCTGGACTAACTTGTCTTTTTCCTTCCATAAGATCAGCAGAGTACTGTTTGCATGGTATGTTGTTGAAATCTTCAGTTGTTATGAATCAGAGCTAAAAGAAGCACCAATATTTGTTCTTTTTTAAAAAAGGCAGAAAGTTTTATTTAAAGAAAATCAACAGAAAAGAATGCAGGAAGCTGCCGATGTGGAAGGTTTTCACATGATGCCAAGGCAACCTTTTTATCAGGTTTTTGTCTTTAAGGTGTCACTTTGCAAGGTTCTTGCCTGTTTCATGCTGATGTTTTGCTGCTGAAGCTAGAGGAGATGAGGCTGATAAAATTTTCCTGTCTGAAAACCTATAGAAGTTGATTTCAAACAGGGAAATGCCCATAAAACATGAACGTGGCAGAGATGTTCCATGGGAATGTTTCAGCTGTCAGGGATATGAACTGCACTGTTAGCATTTCGCCTCTCACATTTGCATAGATGGAGATACACTGATTCAAAACAGAAGGATTTTGATGAACAGGTATTAGCTTTAGCCATAGCTGAGTAAAGAGGAAAAAAGGTAGGTCGCATTCAAAACAACGGAAACTCAACAGCTTAATTATACGCTATGAATGGTCCTACTTCTTTAGTCAGCAAAGATGGAGAAGTCCTTTGTTAAATGTTATTAGTACACATGAAACTGCTGTCTTCAAGCCAATGCCAGCTGCTTCTGAAATCACAACAGCCAACACTGTCAGCTGCGCTGCAATTTCTTTTCCTGAAATTATGTGGTTTAGCCTACAAGTGAAACTTAATTGGGCCAGATGAAAGGTTTGGATTTGGTAAATGACTTGTTATATATTTTGTGAACTTTTGTTGCTGTTCTGCCTTTTCAGTCAGGAAATACTAAAAACTTTGGACAAGATGAGTTAGTGAAAGTGCAACAGCTTAGATAATGTAACTTTCATGATGGCTAAAAGATGGCTCAACATCAATTATACATGATCAGTAATAAGAGTAAGCTAAAATTATAGCCTGACAGTGCTTAGGAGGGGACTTGGAGGATGTGTGTAATATATTTCCCTCCTTCAAAAACTTGTTGGACTAGCAGTCTGACTACAGGAAAATCACTGTAATTTAGCTTTTGTTGGCAGTGGAATCTAGGGCATAAATACATTGCTTTGTATATGTCTTGGACCAGATCTAACATGGGAGTAAGTGAATATGGGAGAGTTTGCACTGCTGTCACTTCTTTTCTTGAGCAGGAACAGCTCAGGTTTGGTCATGCAGGAAAGCAGACATGCACTTAAAACCATTACTTTGATTTCCTCCTAGATATCCTACTGAGTGGAGACGAGCCCACATTTTATCCAGTCTTAACACAAGGACATTCTGGCCAATGGCAGGGCTGCTCTCAAGCTGCCATGGAGAAAGCACATGGAGGCATTCATGGTTCAAGGTTTCACGACAGTTCAAGATTCCAGCTCCTGTCTGGAACAAAAGCAGCAACTGCTGCTCTCCAGACTATCCTCATGCCTCACATCTGGCACAAACGTTCCTGTTTCCTTCAACTCAGTCCCTGGGAAACATTTGACGCAGCTCATGACCTTTCTTTGCAGTGTGTCTGGGGTACAATTTGGTTTTTTCAGTAGGTAGAGACTGCAAACAAGGAGTACTGTTGAGTCTTGGGTTTAAATTGTGGAAGATTAGGGCAGCCAAGGTTTATACTAGATGCCTCTGGTTCCGGTCTCTTGAGCTGAGGAAGCACTCATGGTGACAGGTTTTGCCAAATAAATTAGCATAAGCAGACTTAGGCCAGCCCCAAGTGTGTCACTGCTTGCTTTGGTAGTCCCTTTGCCCCACTTGTGAGAAGCCATGGAATCACTGTAACCCAAAGTGCCATCTGTTTGAGTCTGTGCCAGTGAGGACCTGTTAGCATGGCTTTGTAGAGGTCTTTGACATCCAAACATAGCTAAGCTGCTCTTGTGGGTTAGGAGATTTGAAACTGCTGGGCTGAAATCCAGCACATTATAACCCAAGCTCTTTACCTTTCCTTTGGTTAATAGGTACTTGAACTATTTGGCAGGGATCCAGTGATGTCTGCTAGGCCTGCGATGCGGCAAGGAGTTACATGAAGAGACCCAGTTTCTAATTAATCCAGGGCCTTTGTAACTCCGTAAGTGGCTTGCCAGAGTCACACCAGTGCAGGGTCACCCGTGTCTTCTGAATGCAAGGTGGGGTAGATGAGGCTTCCAGTTCTTCTCAACACTGGACTTCAGTACAGATCATTAGCATTTTGAAATCATCCATTGAAAATATATCTATCTTTGTGATTACATCTTGAGGGGCAGAAACCAGAGCAGAGGTAATTGCTCTGATGTTTCATGGCTGACATTTCTCTCTTGGGATGCAGTTCAGCATTGCCCTGTGCTCTCTGCTGAGGCTGTTCTTTGCATAAAGTTGAACTTTGCATGGAGCTGTTCTTGGTGTCACTTGTGTTTAGAGGAGATGAGAATGAAGGAAGACTCATAACCAAAATGTAGAGTAATGTTTTCTTCTTTCTGCATTTCTGATAGCAGGTACTGAATATGGGAAATTGCTTTGCTTCACCAGTCTGGAAGTGTTAGTATAGCTTTGACTGATGTTGCAAGAGATGGTCCTTGCTTGCTGCAGATGTGCTTTGGCTTTATGAAGCTACATGATTGTTTTTGATATGCTCTTGTTTCATGGCAAGTATCTTTCAAAGGTAATCTCTACCCTGTGCTGCTGAAGGACTTTGCATGTGAAAACATGATGACCTGGTAACTCTTAATATTTGACAGAGCTTTTTGGTCTAGTAGTATCATGGCTAATATCCTTTTCCATCAACTGGGACAGGGTTTGCTAGCAAAAGGCCCGATCAACATGATGATGCTTATATGGTCAACTGATCAAAGCTATGATTAGAAGTGCAGTACTGGCAGTACGGAGTCCCCTGTTGTTGGTTGTGTCTGAAACAGTGATTGCGTGTAATAAATGGCGATTCAGTGCAGACCCTTGGTATACCTGCTTGTTGCTTTAAGAACTCATCCTCACAGGGGATTTCAGGTTCCTCAAATTTTACTTGCAAAAAGAGAACTCATTTTTAAAACCCCAGGCTAATAGCAGGCCTCACAGAGGAAGCTTATTTCATTGATTAATACACTGTGTTTATTAATATGGTCTAAGTTGAGATAAAAGATCTAAGAAGCGGACCTCAGGTTGCCTGAGTCGTGTGTGGTATATGTTTAATGAATTTTCACTTAATCATCCATTAATATACATGATTAAAATAAACATGGCAATTGAACAGCACAGCACTAAATACTGTTCTGAAAGAAAACCACACTGGGTAAACTAAACCAACTGCATTTCTTACTAATCTACACAAGGCATTTCATTTAAAAGGAGAATTTATAGTATTTGAAATATCCTGCCACATACTGAAACTTTTAGTGTAACTGCCACTTTCTGACTATCACATATTGAAATACTTGTTGCGCATAGTGAAATTTATGTTACATAGTGTAAAATATATAGTGAAACCGAACTGATGTATAATGAGACACACATGTGCCTGCAGTGACTTATCAGTTCCATTATTTTCTAACTAACATTATTTTCACGATCAAGTTTTTCTGGGTCAGAGGAAGACAATGAATGGTGAAGACCAGGACTTGGTATTTAAATGGAAAATGTAGACCCAAACTTGCACAAAAACCCCCTCGAGTTATCCTTTGTCCATTTCTCAGATAAATTCTAAATGCAGAGTCTGCTAATGGCTACAACATGTCCCTCTTTCACTGCCAAAGCCTCATTACGAACATCAACGTCACCCCAGCCATGGAAATACCACCAGCCACAAGTGGAGAGGCCGAGTGCCCAATTCGCAGCAGCTTTTATCAATGTGGGGCTGCCACATGAGAGACCGTGGTGAGGTGGGGGGGTCCTTGCAGGAGCACCTAAGCATCAGTTGGGTCTTTCAGAACCATTCAGGTGTCACGCGAGGGGCCAGCCAGGCATTTTGGACCTGACCTCCTTCATTCACCAGCACTCCAGCCCTCCTGTGAAGGCCTGGGGTGGAAAGGCAGCTCTGATGGCGCCTGACCTGCAAAGGTTCCCTCTGCTGCTGAGGTGTGTGTTTTCTTACTTAAGCCATGTCCTGACTATGTAGCCAAGCATCCCTGTGGGCAGGGCGGGAGGCTGGCTGCTGGGTGTGCCGGTGGAGGAGGGCTGCGGCAGCCGGTCCGGCAGCTGCTGGCCTCCCGGCGACCTGGGGCGCTCCTCTTTGGGGCTCTTGTTTGCAGTTCGTGCTTGCTCTCCAACCTCAGCGGTGGTTTGGGCTGGTGATGTCACCTCTCGGGATGCCTGCCTTGGGAGGCGCTGTCATCCCTGTCCTGGTGGACTCGGTCTTGCAGGTCCCACCCAGTGGAAGGCTGCAGGGCTTCTCCTGCCCCAGGCTTCCCACCAGCCTTGGACCAAAAGACAGACCTGTCTTTGCGAACTGGCCAAAAACGAAACCGAGATCTCGATGCTGCTTGAGCAAAAGGGGAAATAAACGGGGAAATAAACCGCAAATCTCACATCTCCTTGGCCAGTCCTACTCCTACCTCCATGAAAGGACTTTCTTTTATAGGTTATCTTTTACCTCGCTTTGCACTAATGTCAGCGTGACCAAAGCATTTACCACTCAGAAAGTGGTAACAGCAATGAATTTCCCCCTTTGTGATCTCCCTTAATAGCGCTCAAGTCAAGGTGTGTTTGTCCCCTCCTAGCTGTTGGACTACAGGCCTTTTGCTAAACCAGAGCAATCTAGGCCATGCTGAAATTGAAAGAAGACCTTCCTACTTCACCGCTGTTGTGCAATTGATGCTCATCAAGGATGGTTGGAGGCAGAAGACAAAACACACCCTGCGTTTGAGGGTAAGGTATATTAACCTTTCCACTTGGAATGCCTAATTGCTCAAATATTGCGAACATTGTTCAAACTGACAGATATGTTAGGGAACAGGCAGAACTGGCGGGATGGCTCTATATAAGGGGTATGACAAATTTATTGGGTAAATTGTATGGGAGTTCTTAACCCTTCTCTGTTCTGTTTTTTGTAAGGACAACTGCCAAGTAGAGTTGATCATGACTAATTCATGTGAGGAAATAGCACAGAGAAGTTAAACAGCAACAACCAGTTTGATTTCACTTGTTACCAATAAGGCCTAACTTCAGTTTCAAAAGTAGATGAAAGGTAAATTTGCCATTTGCTCTCTATGTTTTAAAAGCTGCAAGAGAGCTTGAAGAGGGGTGTGTTTTGCATGATGTTTCTAAAGCAGGGGGAGGAGACAAACACAATTTTAAGTCCCAAGTGTACCAGGAATAAAGGTCTCCAAAGCATTGAATTTGTCTTTTGTTTTTTGTTCTTCCCCATTCCTGGCTTTTTAAAACCATTCTAGAGAGTTATGATAGTTATCCCTGAAGTAGGGCAGAGCATATACAGGCTCCTACATGTGTCAATGCCAAAACTGACCAAGATGATACAGAAACAATAAATGAGAAATTGCCTTAAGGGAGAAGGAGAAATAAGCAGGAAACATATATTAAGTATCTGAGTATCAGTTCTAAGTAACAGCATATTAGGCATGAATATTCCACAGGTGGTACAGTCACCTACTACCTCATTTTTGACCTGTCGTCTTATCTCCCCTGAATCAAAGGGTGCGACAATGGTGACAGTGAGTGGATGAGGTACTCTGTATTTAGGCAATATTGTAGAAGATTATCTGTTGACAGGGAAACAGAAACCTTTCATAATGCTAGGAGGAAAATTCATACAGTAATTCCGGAATAATAGATTTTTAATCCTAGATTGTTTCCTTGTGTGATACGAACTACTCAGTGTCATCCACCCCTTTGAACCCCTCTGCAACTTCATTGAGAGAGATCATTTCCTTTTGGAAGATGCTCAGTCCAGACTGAAACATTTCCTGATTCCTTCATCTCTGGGGCTAGATTGTTCTTTAACTAAAGCAGAATAAAGCAAAACTGCTGCATCTTTTCAAAGATACAGAATTACTGTTCCTCTGAGCTAACCTCAGTAAGCCAAGCAGATGGATGACCTTTCCTGAGGTCAGGTTTAATCACAGTTCTTTTAATTTAAAATGTTTGATTTAAATGCCCGCTACATGAGCTGCAGATGCAGACTGTCCGAAATCAGGCTGCCAAGCTGGGTCTGCCCTCTGCTGAGCGAGGTGGGTCCCTGTGAGGAGGCTGAAGGCAGATGGCTCTTGTGTACATTAGCAGCTCAGCAATTTTTTCCCCATCCACGGGAAAGCTAGTGGTGATCACTTGCTATTACAAGGGACCCTGCTCATGTGAACCCACTAGTAGGTTTTCTTCTCTGGCCACCTGCATCCAGCCATGGAGATGTCAGTGTGCTAAGAGCACCAGCTCTGCATCGCTGCATTTTCAGCTCCAGGGAGAAGTATTAGCAAAGCAAAATGAGTCAAAAGAAGGAAAACCTTAAAAAAGGGAGTAATTTGGCAATATCAACCCAGCAGAATGTTGAAGGTGAGCTTTGCCAAGGTAACAGCAGTATTCTGAGGAGCCACAAAGCATTGTGGGTGTTACAGTTTGTCAAGTCATGGGTGAAATTTCATGCCTCAGAGTAAAGTCAGAGACGAGAAACTCTGTCTTTCAACGTGGGAGAGCTGAATCTGTCAAAATAGTTTCACTTTGCATCTACACACCGTGAAAAGATGTTCTGCCTTCTCTTTTTTTCTTTCTCTTAGTGTTTCACCTCACCCTTGCCCTTAGTTGTGTTATGCCCTTGCTTAGGAGGCACCAGGGAAGCAGCATCTCACTGCTTCCCTCCACCAGGAAATCTCCCTCTGGGAAGACTGAAGAAGCCAGGGGCCACCTTCCTCTATGGCCAGCGTGCTGGTAGGGCTGGCAGCACCAGCAGAGAGCCAGGAGCTCCTGGGATGCTCACAGAGAAGGCAACAGGATGGAGCTGGGCACAGGGTAGAGGAGAATGGGAAAGGTAACGGGGATGGAGAGAAAGAGCATGGGGCTCACCATTCACCCATGCTAGTGTACGTAACAGGTAACAGGCTGCTTCTGGCAGCAGTGCCACAGCCAGCAGCACTGGTAGCCTGATCCGTGAAAAATGCCAGTCCTGCTGTGTTGTACTTGCATACCGCAGGCCAGCCATGGAGTGGGACAAATCTCCATGGTGAGTGTACTTTCCAAAACCCAGGAGCCTGCCCAGGCAGCCTGTGAGAACAGCACTGAGGTGGTGAGCTTGGGCACTTGGAGCTTGAGAAAAGCCAGAATTAGCAAGGCTGAGTCAGGCCACTATGGACGTGCATAACATTGTGGTCTTTACAGGATGCACATTAGCTTTCCGCATGGCTTTTGGCACTGGAACCAAAGGAGGCTGTAATCTGTAAACCCTACACCTTGCACCTTGATGGTGGTCTCTGTTGAAAGTGGTGGTGGGGTAGATGGAGGGGCCATCTGGGCCAGGGAGCTGGGTGCTGCCATGGGGAAACACGTTCTTCATCTTTTGTCATCCAAGGAGGTGTGCATAGCAGGGAGCAAGTCACTTAACCCAAATGTTCACAGGCTGTGAAACAGTGCTCTCTGTTCTGAGGTACTTGGTTTGAAGGCATTGAGGATTCCCAGTTAGGATGAGCTATGCTACAGTCAAGTAACACTTCACTGGATAAACCGGGATAAACTGCCCTGGAAAGTCTGAGCACCCAAAGAGAGTATTTGACTTGTAACTCCAGTGTTTTGTTTCTTTTTCTGTCATGCATAGGGATACCATCTCCCTCTCCCACACGGATGTTGAGTGACACAAGTGAAGCCTTCAACCGTCCTCCTGATCGGCCAACTGAAAGCATGGAGGAGCAGCCAGCCCCGGCTGCAGAGCAGGGCAGGAGCACAAAGGACAGACTGATGGAGATGGGAGAAGTATGGCATCCCTGCCCTGTCCCATGCAGGATGAGCATCTCCCACCTTCTGGAATGAGCAAGGTAGAAGTCATGTCTGAAAACTGGTGTGTGATCCTGGGACAAAGGTCTGCTCCTGAAGCTTTAATGCAGACAAACTTAATTGTGGCATTTCATAACTTTTTGGTGCTTGACAATGCAACCTTGCTTGCTTTGAGCTAATGCAGGGAGAGATGTGTGCATATGCAAGCAAATGAAAGTAGCATCAGTGTTTTGGTTAGAACAAGGTTTCCATCATATACAGACGCATGTCCAACCTGATGCCTGTTTGTTTTCAAGTGATGTGAAGTGAAGGCTGATTCAGTTTCAGCACACTTCTTGGGCCCGGGCTTTTAATAGCATGTAATATTTCTGGCTACAGATGAGAGCTAATATATTGTGTTTAAATCTGGGATGAGTTGTTGACCAGCTGTGGTCTATGTGCAGAGCTATCAAATGCTTTTCTTTGGATCATGTCAGTTCCAGCCTGCAACCCACATGTGGGTCAGAGGCAGGACTGAGGGCCAGCAGAAATAATCCATTTAATCTCACGAAGCCACGACTGCCCTGGTGAGCATTTGGTGCCGTTGTGCTCTAACCATTTAAACACCTCAGAAAGTTCTGGGTGAGCTGGCTCCTCTTTCAGTGTTGCTCGTTGGCCGATGGTGGGAGGCTTTTGCCATTCTGTCTGCACCAGAGAGGTAAATTAGTTAGGCAGAGGCATGAATTATTTGCATGCAGCCGAGGTGGCGAATGTGTTATCTTAACAGCAGAAAAGGAAATGGTTCTCTATAGATTATTAGTTACTGAAAAAGCAAAGGCATGTCTTTTGCTGCCACCACACCACTGCTCTGACTGTTGAGTAGATACGGATCAATATCGCCCCTTCCTCCTCGCCCCCCTCACTCTGCACATTTTCACTTAGGCTGAGGTGAAGAGGTTTCACTTTAATTTATGTCATTCTTGTATTGCCAACTGCATGCCAGAGCAACTGAACTGGGTGTGATCTGACTTTCTGTTGTGTGCTCTCACATACAATCCCCTCGTGGGAAAATGCTGAGAGAAAATGGAAATTTAAGCCCTGCACCTAGCCACTGCGGTTTTTTGGGTTTTAATAGTGCTTCATTTGTAAGCTCCTTGGGGCAGAGAGAGTTTTTGTTGCGTTCAGGGTAGTTGTAGCCCATAAATGAGGATTTCTAAATAGTACGGTATTGCAGATGATAGTCCTGTAAGCAACTTGTTCTCTCTATGAACAACAAACACACATGCTGTTACTTACCGCAGGATCTCAAAACAAGGTACAAATATTAGTCTTACACCACAACTTGTACAAGCCTTGTGCCCATTCTACAGATGAGTCGGGCATTGTATGGGAAGGTCATCTGACTTGTTCCAGACCTTGCTACCAGTTAGTGGAGGTACCAATGCCAGGACCCAGCCATCTTGGCTCCTGGGTCCCTGTCCTTGCTGCAAAACTGAGCTTTGGCCTTGAGGTACTGAAATTCCTAGGTTGAAAAACGAAGTCTTTCTTTGAATCTCCATTCCTAGATAAGGTTAAACTTGGGCACATTCCTCTGTGTAGGTGCACATCACTGTATTTAGATCTAAGCAGTTACACTGAAATTAATTAAAAAAAAAACCCAAACAACAAAAGCCATTAGGAGTAGCATCAATAGGTATTCCCAGACTTAAATACCCTAAATCTGAGGGAAATTATCATCTCTATCTGAACTCTGTGGCTGCATCCATCCCTAAATGTATTTTGGGAGTTAGGCTCAGATGCGGTTGAGGTGTTCCCTCGTGGTTAACGGGTGCAGAGCTGGCAGGAGCTGGCAGGCAGGAGGCCAGCAACAAAGGACTGAAATTTAAGATGTTCATGTCTAACAAGTCTCTTAGAGAGTACTGCAGGGGTGCTGCTGCTTCAGGAGAATGGGTTTGATGGTCAGGGAGGGCCCTTGGTTTCTAGCCTCCTTAATTTGGACAAGTAGTTGAGATTTTGAAGGAAATTGGGTTTCTTCTGTACTCCAGTATGGGCTGCACCCCCCTTCACTCCACAGCCTGTTTCTCTTTGGAGGGCTTGCTAGCAGAATAAGGGTAATCCTGCCCTAGACAGCAGAATAACCTGTGCCACATTGCCCCTGCCCCAGAGGACCCTGAAACACTTGCACCTGCAGCCACTGTTCCACGTCATCACCTGGGTTCCTTTTTGCGCTCAAGCAAGACAAGTGACTGTGCAGCAAACACCACAGTCATTCCTGAATGCTGTATCTACGAGGGTGGGCATTAAAAACCTCAAGCAGATCTGAGGGAGGGAGGAAATCTGCAGATGACTCTTAGCTGCTATGTAGGTCATAATTTCATTTGAGAAACACTTGGGTATTCTACCATCAAGGCTCCCAGTGAATTGTGGCACATGGCACACAAGGAGGGTGAGAGGAGCCTGGGCTTCCCTGGGGAACTGTGCGGAACTCCTCCGAAGTGGCTTCAGATTTGGGGGTGGAGGTATTTTTCTGCAGGTTTTGGCAGCAACCACTGAGGCTGCTGTGGGGTCTCTGCAGGGAACAGGCTTTTCTCAAGGGTGGTAGAACTCTGAGGCTGCTGCATGGGGCTGGTGGCCACACAGGACCCCCCCAGGGTGGGAGGTGTAGGGATGGAGGATGTGGGGCACTTCTCAGTCACTGCCCACAGGGTGGGCAGCACTGACATAGGTGTGTAGTCTGAAAGATGAGAGGTTTTGGCAAGCAGATGTAGAGACAGCAATACTCATTTAGAAATCAGCTGCATGAAGGTCCCTTCCAACCCAAACTATTCTGTGATTCTGCTACTGATGAGACCATGAGTCTTTGGAGCCAAACCAGAGCCGCTTCCCAAGGGTTATGGAAGCACCTGCCCTGCCCTTCCCTTGCTGCCATCTCTAATCATGGGCACAATTTTGGTCAGTGGCTCGTGGCCAGGCTTTCTCAGGGCCAACCCAAGGAGGAATGGGTATGGCCAAGTGCCTCCTCCACTGCCCGGTTTGCATCAGCCAGGCTGAGCCCCCAGTGCTGGGACATCATTGCAAGGGACCAGAGGAGGTAGTGCAGGGTCTACAACATTGAGGTCCCAGCCAGTGGCCTGTCAGGGCACTGCTGAGGTTGAGGCTCTTGAGGTGACTTATTGCCCTGGTGATTGAGGCATCAGGGTTTCGGCAAATTGGGATGCTCTGATGAGAAAAAGACCTCTGCTCAACACCTCACACGCCTTTCTGTGCTTAAAGGGTATTTTCCCAGTTTGTAGTGTCAAGGGGCCGGGCACATCGTGAAGCTATTTGGATTCTGTGTTGATAAGGTGAGTGCAAACTGTCCCCACAGCTCTCGAGAGCAGAATCAAACTGAAACTTACCACTCGGAGTAGAAAGCGCACAACACCCACAGCTACAGACCTGCACAAACTGCTGCAATATAGGTTAGAAAAAGATCCCTGTTCTGCACCCGCTGGTCTGATTAAACACACACACACAACCTTCTCTGAATGACTGAGACCAGCGCGTGCTCTCTCCTGAACACCCAGCTAACTCGTCACAGCTTATTGAGCAGGCAGATTTTCACTTTTCACGTGTCCTTGCTCCCCTTTGCACCTGGTTGCAGTTTCTGCGATGGTTTTAACCTTTGTTTTCCTCGTGACCAGCTGTCAGTAAAGTGAGACCTCCCAGTGACACCACCCAGCCCGGTTCACTGGGTCCCACCTGGGGACACAGCCCCTGCGTGGCCAGAAGAAACCCAACCCTAAAGAGTTTCTGCACAGGGCTCTGAGGCCGACAAGGAGAGCAGATCATACACAAGATAGAATAAGGGTGGGGGAAAGCAAATACTTCCTGTGGTTTGCAGGGGAACAGAGGGAAGAAAGTCCTGACATAGGAAAGCTGTAGGGAAGCTGGAAACCAAGACTATAATATCCAAGAAAACCCATATAGAGTGCTCCCTGCCACACTCTCCTCTTCCTGCCCAAAAGCTACTCTCTGCTTTGCTCGTTTAAATTAGGATTTACCATGTAGAACACAGCTGGTAAAGGCAGGAATGTTGGGGTCTCCCTAATACTAAGCCCAGTATCACGTTGTCATGGCAGAGTCCTCAGCATGAGCAAACCAGGAAAAATGTTCTCAGCCTTTGATTTTACTGTACATAGTTTCAATATTGCAGGAATTGCTTCTGTTTCCAGTGCAGCGCAGCCACTTTGGGCAGGAATGCTGTAAGGAATCTCACTCAGTCCTTGGATAAGGAAATGATCAAGGACTTGCCTATTCACAATTAATGGAAAAAAAGGAGCTGAAAGCCTTTATTAATCATTGCACAATAAGGAAGTCACACTGGTTTGGCTCCTTTCAATAGGGCTATTTGGTCGCACCTACCCAAGTGGTTTGGCATCCCAACCATCTCCGCACGGAGGAGGGAAGGGCCACTGGCCTGCGTGCCACCAGGGTGCCTGGCCACCAGCTCTGAGTGCCCGCCTTCCTTTCCCTGAGAGTCAGGCATCTCTTTTTAGAGATGTTACAAGTGTTCAAGGACGGGCTGGATAGGACTATGAGTGGCCCGCTGTAGTGGAAGGTGTCCCTGTTGGAAACAGATGATCTTTAAGGTCCCTTCCAACCCAAACCTTTTATGATTCTATGATCTTTGCCCCACACACACAGCAGCACTGCCCATCCCCATGATGTGGTCATGGGTTTCTGCCCCAAGCCATGGCATCGAAAGGGAGCAGAAGTTTATGCATGCCCTGTGCCAGAGAGTATGCCCTGCCAGCTGTGGGGTCCCTGCTGGGGAGGGTGTATAAACCTCCCCAGGGTAGGTGCCACCTGCCCAGTGACCACAGCTCCTTGCCTTATGCCTGGAACCCAGCTTACCATTCACAGCAGCCAGACTATGTAACTCCTAGCTCCAGACAGCAGTTTGTGGCCAGATGTGACGGCTGGCAGTTACCTCTGAAGTGCCAAGAGACAGATGTTCAGGCACTGGCTTTGGCCAGTGCACAGGGCTACATTGCCCTGCCCTTGGAGATGGTGCCAGGGACAATTTTACAGTGAGTCGTAGGACATAGAATCATAGAATGGTTTGGGTTGGAAGGGACCTTAAAGATTATACAGTTCCAGCCACATCAGCACAAGATGAGACAACACTTCAGGAGCCCTTCTTTCTCTCAGATGTCTTTCCTAGGTGACCTTTTGCAGAGCTGAATGGCCTGAGCCAGCAGAGCCTGTGCCGCCTGGAGGCGGAAAGCATCATCTAATCCTCCCTGTGCCGGGTTTTCCTGCACAGGCTGCCATCCGACTTGTGCCAAGCTGCAAGCTGTCACAGTGGAGGCAAGAAGGGCAGGCTTTAAAGCAGAAGTTGATGCCTGCTTGCATGTGCCTCTAAACAGTTGACATCTGACCCCTCTAGCATGGGACAAGAATGCAACCTTGCACCTGCAGCAGGCACCGAAGCAGCAGTGACTTGGCAAGGATCAGCAGCTCCTCACCCCTTTGGCCACCACTGTGAATTGCTGTGAAATCTTCTTTTATAAATGATTTAAATCTCTTTTATAAATGAGCAAAGGCAAAGTCATGCATTTGGAGCCTTCTACCATTGACTGCAGTTAGTGCAAATGTGGCCTTGGTGGGTATGCAAATGTGCTACCTGCCTGCACTTCCACATGCTGCTTGTGAGAATGGGAATGGCAGATGCTGGCTGCAGGTTGGCCCTTCTTCAGCATCCAAAGAAAAATTATAAACACTCGTGCTTTTGGGAAGTGTTATATCTTTGGCAAAAAGCCATGTTCCTGTGCTGTTCAGGTAGGACTGGGTAGTGCTGAAGTCACCAAAATTCCCATCTGCGCCCGCACATCCTAGCTCGGGCAGCTGCCCTTTCCCTGCCGGTGCACCCCGACCAGTCGCAGAGGATGAGGGAGACGTCCCTCCCACTGCCAGGACAGCTCCCTGACGCTGTCGGTGAGTTTTGCTTAGGCCACCATGACAGCTTGTGTTTTGCAGATACCTGCCCCGTGACGGGCACATTCCTCGGCCGTGCCGCATCCACTCAGCCCCGGCTCATGCTGTAATTAGCCAAGTGTTTCCTGGCTGCCTTTAATTACAGCCACAACTATTTTCCTCACTTTAACGTAATGCCTCTGAATGACAGCAAAGGTTTTGGGCTGCATCCCGTGCAGTCCCAGCACATGTTGGGATGCAGCCATGCACCGGCAGCCACTGATATGAACCCGAAGGGCTCATACCCCCTCGGTGAGTCACGTTTTTCATTTTCGACCTCAAGGCTGTAATTGCCGCACTGGGAATTAGCGGTGTCTCCCCCAGGGCTCAGCTGAGAGACACCGGGCTTTATAAACCAGCCAGAAAGGTGGGATCACAGAGTCACAGAATCACTGGGGGTGGAATGGGCCTCTGGGGATCATCCAGTCCAAGGTGAAACCTCTTGTATTTTAGTTTATGGCCATTGCTCCTTGTTCTGTCTCTCGGCACCACTGAAAAAGGTCTGGCACCATGCTCCTGGCACCTGCCTTTGGGGTATTTGTACGCATTAATGAGATCCCCCCGCAGCCTTCTCTAGACTAAATGGGCCCAGCTCCTGCAATCTCTCCTCATGAGAGTGATGCTACAGACCCCTGATCATCCTTGTGGCCCTTCACTTGTACCCTCTCCAGGAGCAACTTTGTCTTGTACTGAGGAGCCCAGCACTTGACACGGTACTCCAGATGTGGCCTCACCGGAGTCTAGTAGAACAAGGAGAATCGCCTCCCCCTGTCACCTGCTGGCCACACTCCTCCTGATGAACCCCGGGGATCACCCTTAGATCTGTGTTTGAGTCTATCTGTCTCAGCTGTAATTCACCCCATTCAGTGGCAAAATAGCTCAGCTGGCAAAGCCCTGGAAGGAAAATGCATGATGCTTTCCTGGCCACATCATGCTTAGTCCCCACCATTTTCACACTGGTGGCAGCAGGGTACACATTGAGTCCGTCTGCCCACAGCTCTGTGCTGGGGGTACGTGGCCTTGCAGGGCTGCACCTTATGGCAGCATCCAAAAGGACAAGCTTTCCTGTCCTGCACCTTGCTGAGGCTGTTAGGGTTAGCTGACCTAGTGGTGGTGTTGCCATGGCTGAAGCCTGCTGTAGTTCGGGTTGCAGCACATGCCCTCAGCAGCTTCCAGCGGCTGGGGGCTGCCAGAAACCCAGGCAGCAGCTGCCGGGCTCGGCCTTGCGAGGCTGTGATCTATAACGTGCATTGTCTTTTCATGTAATGTGTTTTATTAAACATCTTCTAAAGCTCACAAGTGTCCCCAGGACATAACTCTCCAGTGCAACGCAACGCTCTGCCAAGTAATGAAGTCTGATTTATGGCAGTAACGGTTATCCTCTGCTTTTCTTAAAAAACATTATTACAGCAATAGCTCTGTCGAGTACAGGACTGTAACATGCTGCATTTGGCACGTTTATGACAACAGTGCTCTGGTTTTCTTAACTCCACAGCTCGGTGCTGGCAGTATGTCAAATTCTTGAGACAGATGTTTAAAGGAATTTTTTAAGAGGACAGTGAAATACTTCTAAAACATCATGCGGTGCTGAGTGTCTCAATATGAGCAGCAACGTTATTTCTTTAGCGTGCAGGTAGGGCAGGGCAGCACATGGCCTCTCTGGTTTCGATCTCACAGTAAATGATGGAAGTAGCAAATGTTGAATTAGCTTTCTGGGCATCCCGGCCTGCTGTAACTTTTTGGCCGAGGTGGGGGAACGGACGGGTGCTTGACCTGCTGGATATCGTTCACATTCACATCTCCTTTGTGAGCAGTGAAAACAGATCCCCATTTGTTTTGAATGCAGTTCCCACCATGTTGATACAGGACTAAGTGGTCTCATGCTGACATTGTGACTGTGTCATTGTGGTCCCAGTGGTTAGGGTTTCAGGCCAGAAATGACAATCATTTGGGAAAATGTAAATGAGAACCCTGCTTGCATCTCTGCAAGGCACAGAGCAGTTGAGAATTTCCATCAAAACACTGAAAATTCTTGGGGTTTAAAAAATAACCATCCCGTTTTGGGTTTTTTAGGTATTGGCTAAGGCGAGGAGAGCGCTGTACTTAGCAAAGCCAGGGTGTTTGGCTCTGGCATGGCTGCTTGCAGCTTTCCAGCACGGAAAACCAGGAGCCCACAAAGGCAGAAGTCAGCATTGTCGGAGACATCATCGCCCTCGGCACAGAGCGTGTTTGTGGCTGGGAGGGGAGGGGGCCCAGCAACGAGGCTCCGCACGCACACTGTCAGATTGAAGACAAGGGAAGCATCGGTAAAGAATGAACACTTATATTTAATTTACATTTGACAATTTGCACATAAATAATGATGTAAACCAATACGTAAACATAGGATAGTTTGTTCTAGCAAAGTAAAAAGCCTGTTAACTTTGGTCAGAGTCTTTCATCAGAGAGACAAAAAAAAAACCCCAAAACACTGTTGATTGTTGCTACATTCACATGTAAAACGTCTAAGGGAAGGGGGAAACAGTAAAGAGAAGTAACAATTCTTAAAGCTGATGCATATAAATTCTTGTAAAATTTGTATCAAATACAAGAAAGCACTACAGGCAAATAATAGGAGAAGTGTGTGTCCAGTGACAGAGTAGTGATACTTTGGTTTATCCTACAAGTAAGTACTATATTTATGAACTATTGCTACATGTAAAAGATGTCAGCCTCACAATTTGCAGGAGTGGAAATGTAATGAACTGTAGGTAGTCCTTCAAAAGCTGTGTGGAGAGACCTGTGTTTTGGGATTGTCTGTTTTTAAACTGAAGGCATTAAAAGGAAGTCTGCTGATAAAGACCAGCGAGTCCTGGATTGCTGCAGTGGGCTACTTTAACATTTGTAAGAATATAACCCGGCAAAACGGTACAGATGGCAGGAGTTGTGCAATAATGCTACTTTTAGTTATGCAAGTTGACTGTGCAACTTGTTCATGGCAGGGTAAAACAAGGTGAGGGCCTCATCCCACCAGAATTCCATCCTGCCCTCCGCTATGCTCTGTGGATGCACCACATGCCGGTCCTATTTGGCTTCTGTTCAGGTTCTTTTAGCTATGTTTTTCTGTCTCCATTTGGTCAGTGACCTCCCACCTCCTTCCCTACCGCACATGCTGCCGGGAGAGCAGTGGAATGATGGGGGGCCCGTGTTCTGCAAACAGGGTCATTCCTGCTGCGACACCACGTGTGGGTGACATTGCTCAGGTTAAGGTGTTTGCAAGCTGGGGCTGCACCCAGAGTAAAACCCCTTAATACAACCTTCTTCTGGGTTTGAGGTCACTGGTAATACGCAAAACTGGATAACATTTGATTTTCACGCTTAGATGAAAAATAGGTTTTATTACATGGTTTGGCTCACAACTTAAGTGGTATAAATATATATACATATATAGTATAGTGGTATAAATATATCTATAAATATACATGTATTCTTTGCTACACCTCAAACATCATCTTTGGGCTTAGCAAAACAAAAAGATAAAAGGACGTGCATTCTATCTTTCCCTGTGCACATTTTGGTTTCTTCTCTAAAGTAGCAAAGCATTTAGATAAAACAGCATTGTCTGCACCACTGGACACAAGCACTGAGGTAATTGTTGTTCAACAACTTTGCAATGCCCTTTTCTTCTTTAATTAAATTAACCACAAAATGTACAAACACAAATACTGAGAAAAATCTGAATCATACACGAAGGAAGGAGAAAAATGTATGTGCCAGGAAAGGACTTTGTTCTCCACTTTTACCCAGACAAAGTGGGAGAGGAAAATACAAATAAAACTGAACCCCTTCTTTCTCAGGGAATCTTACCGTCTTTTTTTTTTTTTATCCCTGGAAGGCTCTGGCCAAATAGAAAACAAAAACAAGAGAAAAGAGAAGAAAAAGTCTGACAAAACCCTCCTTTTAGGCAGAATATTAAGAATATTTATGTGTTTGCTTTTAAACTGCTTTTGGAAAAGGAAGAGCGTAAGTGGGATTGTGTTTTGGAAGAGCCACTTGAAGCTCATGCATTCCTTTGGTCATCAAGTTACATGACAATGCATGGGGCTACAGCTGTGTCCTAAAAACCTGTGGGATCACCGTCCACGGCAGGTGGGTGTTTGCTGTGCCACATCTGCTCCTGGGACAGCTGCAGGGAGAAGAACCTCTCTCCTATCCTCAGAGAGCCAGGGGCAGCACTTTCGTCCCTGCTTGCTGCTGCTCTGGGTTGGTTCTTTTTTTGTTTCCCATTCCAATTCCCAGCAGGGTGATTTGCACATAAAAGTAGACAGTTGTGGTTTTTTTTTCAAACCAACAGATTTAGGATTCTGCATGTCTAATGTCCAACTTTGGCAACAGGAAAAACCACATTTGTTTAAAAGACATCGGTACATAAAACACATTTACGGAAACCCCGATCTTAGGTTCTTGAAACAGATGTGCAGGAAAAAAAAAAAAGTATCTACAAAGAATGGCCATAAAACAAAAATTAAAAACATTTAAAGTAAAAATTACAATGAATTTTCCAGTCATTGTAAACATTTTCCTAATTATTGCTTTTAGAATGATTAATTGCATAATAAATTATGAAGTACTATCATTGAAAAAATAATTATGGATAGATGATTGTCTCTTAGTAACTGGCGAGGCAATGCACAGTCCTTTGCCCCTTTTTATGCCCTGAGAAAACAGTAACTTTGGAGTTCCTTCTTTCAGTGGGAGAGTGTAGAGAAACTACTGTAAGCCAAGATTGCTTTGCAGCATTGAAACTATGTACAAGCAACTGCTACAGGCACCCTGACTTGCCAAGTCATAAATTAAAAAAAAGAAATCACTTTGCCAAAAAAGTCTTAAGGGTCCATTGGTTCAACTGTTTCTTGCTTGACCTTTACAGGTAACAGAGGTAGTGGGTGACCGTGAGGCAACTTCATAATTGACATGTCTGACGACTCGTAAAGGTTGCATCCTGAGGAGATAAGTCCATTACCCAGGTTCCTCTGTAGAGAGACTTTCAGATTAGCTCCCTCCATTTCCCGCCTGAGCATGGTCAGTATATCCTTCTCCACAATTGATGTTAAGTCGATATTGTCCTCCACTTCTTCCAACTTGTCGGCATTGTCACTGATGTCAAACTTCTCTATCTCCTCATTGATTCGATTCAGGTCCTCCATGGACAGGCCGGAGGCAGGGGTGACGGGGCAGTTGCCCTTCAGGTGGACCTGGAGGCTGCAGAGGTGAATGTAGCTCTTGTGGCAGTGGATGCATTTATGGGGACGTTCCCGGGTGTGAAGACGCTTGTGCAGCTTCAGGTGCACAAACTGGGTGAATTTGGCTGGGCAGAGCTTGCACTGGTAAGGCTTCTCTCCGGAGTGGAGCCGCAGGTGGGTTTTGAGATTGCTGGTGCTGCTGAACCGCTTGTGACAAACCTAATGTGGGGGGTGGCAGAGAAACAGTGAATGAGTGGGAGGGGATTTTATGCTTTAAATCACAGACACCTAGGAGGAGATGGCAGGATGAAGCAGAAGCTTTTTGTATCTTCATGCTTTCTCGTAACGGGGAAAAAATCCCCACCTTTTGTATTTAAATACTGCTGAAGCAGCATTTCGAGCATGGCTGATGGCAAAACTGTATTAGGCAGATGTTGCTCTAGCAGGCTAAGGGCAACCCTCTTGTCTCCCAGGTGCTGCTGCACCAGGGCTGGAAGTGGCTGTGATACAGACTCCATCCCTGAGCAGCCAAGGGTTGGTCACACAGCCTGGTCACATTGCACGCTGCCCAGCCGTCCCTTTGGGAACGTTACCTCTGTGGTGTTACGTACCTGACACTCGTGGGGTTTTTCTCCTGTGTGTACCAGATAGTGCTTCTGGAGGTGAGCCAGCTGTGTGAAGCCTTTATTGCAAGTCTGGCATTTAAATGGTCTCTCTCCGCTGTGCACTCGGAGGTGCACCTAGGGAGAAACAAAGCAATTAGCAGTTTGTCGTCTCCAGTACTGTAACAAAAGTACTTTTAGGTGTTTCCCTCAGTTAGGGGAAGACTCCCGTTGCCAAAACACAATGTTATCTAGTTAATTAGGTGGTGTGGGTATTAAAACATTGTCTTTACAGTCATGCTTTCTTGCTGGCGGTGCCATATAAGCCCAGACTGATACACAGCCTAACAAGCAAGGGAAGTCCATCCCTGCTTTTGCTAGATATCCTACAGGGATAAATCAGAGCCTTCCAAGAAGGCTTGTGTCTTCCACTGCCTACCTTCAGATTGGAGAGCTGGCCAAAGGTCTTCGAGCAAACATTGCATTCATACTTGATCTTTCCGTTCTGCTTCTTCAGTGGGTATGGGAGGGTTTTGTAACCGGTCACATTCCTCTTACTTTTAATGAGATTCATGGCTTCTTCACCACCGGTGGCAGCCAATACCACTGAGGTAGGTTTAGGTTGCATTATGTGTTCTGAACTGGCTGCTGTACCAGCTGTGGGTGACCCGCTGGTAGGGCTGCATGGCTTGTCCTTCATGCTGGCAGCAGCGCCCGTGACAGAGAAGGCACTGTTAGGTGCTGGTATGAGGAAGTCTCTCGGATGATCAGGCTGCAGCAGTCGACGGCCTCCTTCACTGGGCAATGAACTGGGGAGTGTGGTGGGGTTCAGCATATGGTGGGAAAGGCTACCTCCACTGAGCAGGTTGCCATAGAGGGGGTACATCCTTGGGAAGAGATTGAAATTGTTGATGCCATTGATATTATTCAAAGCGCTCAGGTTATTACAGCTCATGTTGAATGGAGGTATCAGGAATTTGGGATAATGGGGGTTATAGGACGGTAGAAAGGCAGGTGGGAGGTGGCCAGGGGGTGCATATCCAGGGTAAGACCCCAATCCTTCGGAGCCATATGACCCGTTCAAGTAAGAGTACGGCTCTCTGTGCTCTTGGGAAGTGGGTGCCAGGGGCGAAACCGTGACCCCTGGACTGCTGTGAGGGCTTGAACTTTTTAAGCTTTGGTCTGGGCTGCTTCTCCCAGAAGGACTCGGTGTAGTAGATGGCTGGATGGGTGAGTGAGTAATGTAGCTGGGTCTGTCCATCCCGTATGCTAAGGAAGCTTTCAGATAGTCTTCTGGAATGTGAGGTCGGATTGGGTAGACAACTCGAGGGAAGAAACACCTCTCCGGGCTATAGTTCTTACGCAAATCATCCAAGTCTTTTTCTGGAGTAACTGGTGAAATGTTGGTCTGGAAGAAATCTTTTCCTTTTGGAGGACTGGATTCCATTTTCAGGATTTCTTTCACACTGTGCTCCTTCTTTGGGATGCTTTTCTGATAGAGCTCATCTTTATCAGCACTGTGCTGCTTTGGATTAACGTTGGTTTGTGCTGAAATATAAAGACAAGATAATAATTACTTAGATATGTCACCATCATTATCACTTTTCAAAACAGAATCTCAACTCCCACAGGTTTTGTGGGGAGGAAGAGCCACTCTCAGAGATGAGGAATCATTTCACTCACCAAAAACCTAATTTCTGTGTGAACAAATGCCTGCTGGTAGTAAGTGTTGATAAATGGCTTTGTTAATTTAAGGGGTACCAGCCAGTACATACAGATCTGGGTGATGATTCATTTGCAGAGTGCTAGTCTCCCCTTTACAAACTGATTTCACCTTTCTTTTCCCTTAAATTTGACTAGTTGAACGTCCATTTAGGCAGTATTTCTTAAAAATGCCATAACAAGCATTTGTTCACAATACAGGTTCAACAGAAGGACTTTGCAAAGCATAAACTCCTAGAAATGTTCCTCAGTAAAATAACAAGGCATGACAAATCGGCTTTTGCCAAACCGCAGCAGTCACTTCACCAGCCAGTTCAATTACTTACAGTACCGAAAAAAAACATGGCTGGCTGGGATGAAAGCTGCCTTCAAAGAGAAGGTATTCTCCATCAGTAAACAGATCATTACTCATTAAATATACTGCTTAGGAACATCTACAACAAAGCAGACTATTTACTGCAGATTTCTGTGGCATTCGGTCTATGCAAAACTCCTCTGCTTACAGCTGTACTTTATAAAAAAAACTGCTGAAGCAAAGCAAAAGGAAGCAAGACCGGTTGGCTCCAGCTTAAGTTGAAATGTACTTTGAAGAGAAAAAACAAAAAGGAAAAAGAAATACTTATTTAGAAGGAAATAGAAGCTAGCATCCATTTGGCTCATTTCAGCACATACACTGTTTATTTGTATTCAAAGGCTCGACCTTGTTATCTGGACATAATATAATATGAAGAGTGTACCGAAAGATGTCTTCAATAACAAAAGAAGTATGCTTTTATCTCATCTCCCAAAGCTAATAGTTATATAATCATGAAATGATGTCTCACAAGATATTTTATAACAGGGCAAAAACTACAAGAAGGTTTCATATTCATGGTTAGTTACGTGCAAAGTTTTCCATCAAGAGGTACAAGTCAGTGCCACCAAGTATGCAATTTGAAAGTATCGCAGCCCTGCAGCCAAGTTTCTACTTCTGTGGCTGACTTTCTTACTTCACTAACTGAGGTGAGAAACTGTTATTTCTGATTTTTGGAGGACCAGCTGAACCCAGTGAGGAAGATCGGAACAGGCAATGACCACGCCACTTTCAACACTGATTCTTTGCTTCACTATTCACTACCCTGATGGAATCTATCATTTGGCAACATTACCCTATAAGGCAAAGAAATGGCCATCTATGCAACATACCCAAGAAAACAGCTGCTTTCAAAGCATGCTCCTTCTCACAGCAACCCATTTGTACAGTAGCATCCTTCTTGAAACACTGCTAGACTAGCAGCAAGCAAATTTAGTTTTGACATGTGGGCAGTTTGTGTATTTTCAAGTTGCAATGAAATGCTACTGAGCACGGTTATGTTCAATAATATATTTAGGATAAAACATAGGGTGTGTTGCACAGCAAGCACATACGCGTCTAAGTGTGCAGAGAGCTTCCCAGTTTCTTCTTTTGATGTTAAAGCTTAATGCAGGGCTGTTTCAAAAATAAATTAATAATACATTGTGTTGTATGGCATTCAAAGTCATTTACTTTCTTTGATAGTTTTCTCTGTACTTGTGGGCTGGTAACTCATTTTCTAAACATCTACCCAGATTTTTGGGTATAACAGAGAATATGTTACACTCACTAGATACAAGAAGCTCCACACTGTGGATAATATTATCTACATCTTCTAACCAGCTGCCTGCCACCATGCCAGCAAACATTCCCAGTGATGCTATCAGCACTGGGAAGTATCAAGATGGGGAAGTACTGAAAGCTGGGTGGGGGTGGGAAGTAGGACTTGTGAAGCCTCGCAGAAGAGAAAATAAATAAATACCATCTTATCAGGCCCATATCAGTTTCTTAGTGAGGTCTGTCAAGCAGGAAGTTCAAATTGACACTTTCCTCTCTTCAAGAAAAAAGCTCCAGGGGGAGGGGAAGAGGAGGAAGTACTGGCGCTGCTGGAAAAGTGATAGAGAAACCAGGGCTGCTTCTGCGGGAGGGACGCTCCTGCTGTCACCAGGTTAAACCTCAGGGTGGGGATGTACGTGCCTTACACGCCGGAGCAAGCCCGTGAGTGACAGAAAGGAAGCTTGCACTGAGAATATAACTTTCTTTGTGCAACAGGCCCACGTCCCCACATGACAGGCTAAAGGTAATTGCTCTTTCCTTCCCTTCAAAGTGTTCCCAGTAAAGCCTTCCCTCCTACTAATTTCCATGTGCAGACAGCACTTGCAACATTTAAAGATTATTTTTCAAGTCTAACTGCGATTGCTTTCCTTAGTTTGTTATCTTTGGTCCATAATCGCTCCTTGGCTTTTTCCCCTATTACCTGGGCACAATGAACCCTTGAAAACACCAGAGAGATCAAAACAAGAGAAGTGTAAAATAAGAGAAGGTAATGTTGAGGGCCGAGGAGAGGTTCTTATGTTTTATACTGAACGTGGATTTAAACCAGGTCTGAGACTGATTGAGAGGTTTACAACCTTTCTCATCGCTCTTAAAGGAGCCATATACTTAAAAGTTAAAGAGATGTATTTCTTATAAATGGATTTTTGTTTTAAAACTTGTGATTTCAGATTTCAGTTCTTATCCATCACATCTTCCTCTCGCTCTTGAAATGCATTTCTCCCTCCCACCCCCATACATATATATACACATTAAATATAGGCACATACTCTTCCAAGATCTATTTTCTGTGGTTGGCAGGACACACAGAAAAGAGGTTCATGACAAAACAAGAAATGCAGCTGCATTTCTAAGTTACTGATCTGAGGGGACAGAGGGGAAAAAAGAAAGAAAAAACCCAGATGTGCCTCTTTAAGGAGCCTGAGCCACTTCTAACCAAGGTCAACAGATAATTTGCTCAGACCTGAGATTAGTGAGCGTGCGCAAGAGGCAAAGGAACAAAACTCATGTTACTTTTAAGTATTAGTAAGACTTGAGTAGAGGGGCTGCCTGGAGTCACTCCAATGTGGGTGTTCCGGCTACACCCTGCTGCATAGCTGTAGGCTTTGCTCTCGCTTCTTGTGCTCTGAGATGTAGCCTGAGAAAGACTTCACAAAAACAATGATGTTTTCTTCTAAAACCTTGAAAAACGGTTGTAGGCAGGCAGTAATCTCAATAGTAATTTCAGGAGCAAGATGGTACCGAACACTTTGAGAGGTGGAGATGAATTATGCTGATTCACATTTTCGGTCTAAATTAAGCACCTCTTTTACTAGTAGAAAGAGAACCTCGAAGCTGTGAAGCGGGCAAAACAAAAAGTGTTCCCACTCAAAATGAGAACAGAGACCAACATTCAGAAGTATATAATCTGATCATCTGTTTTCTGAATGTGTCCAAGGCAGGGTGACATGCTTTTGAAAACATTCTGCCCTGAGAAGGTCTTTAAGGGATCCTTCAAATAATCCTCTGTATTAAGTCAAGTTCAGCCCCCAAATTCTGGGTTTGTGAAGACAACTTTTCATATCATTTCAAAATAATTTTCCTGAGCCCTTTTGAAGATTCCAGGAGGCATTTTTTTAAGCAAGTGCAGATGTTTCCTCTCAACCCAAACAGAAAGGCTTCAAAACCTGAAAGTGAAACTGCCCATAAACAAAAGGGAAAGCAAGTGGCAGAGTTTAGTTAACAGCCAGTGTGTCAGGGCCAGCAGGAAAAATAAAAATCACATTTAAAAACAAGCACTGAAAAGTTCATCAGCACAGAATCCCCAGGGTTTTAAATAATTTTCTATTAAATTTGACCTTGTCAAATTCAACCTTGTTAAACCTGTTAGTGAAACAGAAAGATTGCCAAATGTTTGCAAATGTGCAAATTGTATTCCCCCCAACTCAAACTCTTTTCCTGAAGCTTGACCAGAAGATGTCACCTGCCCGTACTTGACTGAGGAGACAAACACGACATGAGCAGCAGGAAATTGCATCATGTGATTGTAGTACATGCACATTATTATCAAATAGTCACAGCCTGAGTCAACGTGTTTGGAGGATTTATTTATTTATTTTAAACTGTTACCCTCTCTACCTTCCACCCCAAAATAATCCTCCTACGATGAGGTAAGAATGAAATGTTGAACTATGTGGGACTTGCAAAGCAAATTTCCTCAGTCTGTTTGCTAGCCCAAAAATAAAATATCACAGACTAAAATACAATCTGAGGGCCCAGCTGAATGAGGTTAAGCAGCACATTTAACAAACTAATTGCCAAAATCTGGTTTCTTGGCCAGCAGAATACAGGAATCTTGTGCCATCGCACTTAAAAGCATTTACATGACAAGGGCACCATCTGAGGGGGACATCTCAAATCCTGATAAAAAAACAACTGTCATCACAGAAAACATCAGTGGCCACAAAACAGGCAGGAAGGGGATGGTGATCATTTAAAAAAAGACCAGGTCGCCACTGCTCGGATAATGTGGAGTCCTGCCTCTACCACTATTGTGCAACTCCTTGCATTCACTTCAACATCCACTCCAAGTTACGTAGCTCCACTCAGAGCTAATCATGGCTGTGAAGGTAGGTGTGTGCTTCAGCGTCTGAAGGACTGGGTCAAAGGCCCCACTTCACAAAAACACAGAGGACAGGCTTAAACCCATAACTAAGTACATGCCTAATTGCTGTGTTGAATCTGGATGCTTTCCTTCTACAGCACAAATGAACTAACGCGGGAGAAGTTACCTTTAATTTGAAAGTTCGCTGTTACAGAGGCAAGTAGATGTTATGTGTGGATGTGTAAATACATTTATGCTCTAAAGTGGTAGTTCTCTCATTTTTGAGGCCACTAATTACAGGAAATAAAGCCAGAGAAATTCTCTGATACATTTTTCCCTGGAGGCCCGTCCTGCTCAAGTGCTTAAAGAGGAGCCGAGGTGCTGAACTCCAAGACCGTGATCCCCAACCCCCTGAGGCACCTAAAGCAGCTGCCTATATTTTAAGTTGGCAAGACTGGAAGCTCTCCGTAGGTGTGTGTCCCAGGTGGCCTCTCCTGTGCTGGGCTGGGCAACCAGCCAAGCCATGGCTCTTCCGAAGCCTCCCGCGGGCACCAGCATGCTCTGCACACCCAAGATGCAGTGAAGCAAGGGAAGGAGCGGCCACGGGCTGGCAGTGCTGCTACCCCATGTGTCCCGGCAGGAGGAAGCCCTCATTTCAGCCTGCGGTGGGAACTCCCCGTGACTCTCCCTCCGTCAAAGGGTGCCAAAGACAGCAGCCAGGGACTGGGAGAGGCGGCAGTGCCTTCCTCTGAGGGAAGCTGTGCCATTTTAAACACAGAATTGTTAGCAAGCCGTTTGGCTGGAGAAGGCTTTCCTGACTTTCTACCAAGTAGAGGAGGTGATCAGCAGGAGGCCCCCCAAAGCAAGACTCTGTTAAGATATTCTGATGGGGCAAATACCCACTTCTGCAGCAGGTGCAGGACGCTAGTGATTCTGCACTTTATTCATAGATAAATGCAGTGCGAGGGCACCTTGGCCAGGCTTGCAATATAGAGAGAGGCTGGAGAGGCAGCAGGATGATCACTAATTTTAGATTTAACTAGAAGAAGTGGCCTGAGAGGAAGGGGAAGAAGAAAATTGAACAGTGCTGACATTTACTTTAAACTCATCCAGTTCCAGTACTAATGCTGGAAAAACCATCGCTGCTTCCCACTGTTGCTGCAGGGCCTTCAACAAATAAGCATCTTTGTGAGACCGCTGGACCTTTTTCTGTACTTTTCAAGAAAAATACTTTAGAAAACCTCTGTCCTTAAGGTTCCTGTAGGGTTTCTGGCCCAGCTGCAGGCTTTAGGCCTGAATGTGTTTGTGACAAAGATGAAAGGAAAAGATGCAAAAAGTGAGAACTTTTTCTCACTTCTCTGAACTGCTGTTTTCTTTTGGTGGAGGGGGGGTAACATAAAATTTCTAAGTAAGTGGGTTAAACAGAATTATCTTTTAAAAGGAGAAGGAGTATTTCCACCTCAGTGTCTGGAAAGACTGCTCTTTTGAATGTTAAAGCTGAGCTACACAACTGTTGCTCAAGATCTTGTCTCTAGACCCATGTATAGAGCCGGCTTTTACTAAAATGTATTATTCTGTTAATGTTCAGACACCCCTAATTTTGACCTGAGTAAAAGTAACCATGGCACTAGTTGACACTTAACAAATACATTCCTCATGACTTCTGCAAGGCAACCTGAGATGCCAGCAGAGCCAGGAAACAGAGGCTGTATTTGTGTTTCCTCCTAGCTAGTGGCCAAATATGTCTGGCTGGATCTTTGCAAACTCCTCATCCACAGAAATCCTTAATGCTGTTGTGTCATCCCACCTGCAAGTCCCACTGAAAAGCCAACAGTTCATCACATCAGAAAATAAAACCGCCCAGCAAGTGGTAAAATGACACATGTGCAAAGATGACAGAATTGGTGAGATATTTCTTGAACAGGGAATATTAGCAGCATAGGACATTCCCTCCCTCGCTTCCCTCTGCCACTGAGAGAAAGCGCATTTTCTTCTATAATTTGTAGGGAAAGACCAAAAACTGATGAAAGGATGACAGCTATGGAGGACATACGTACTCCTGATTAATGTGAATGCATGACATCATTTTCATGATGCAGGGTTACATTTTAACTCTAATGATCCTCAAAGTAACACTGCTATTTTATAACCCATTATTTGTTGCCAAATAATGCAAATAGTTCCTTTTACAAAGAAAAGAAACCAGAAAACCTGCTTGCATGCTTTCCTTCAAATCTCAGTGTAGGTGCTGGCCAAAGGACAAAAGAATGCTCTGTTCTATCTCAGCACAGCTAGCAAGAGGGGATGCAAGCCTAAGAGTCGAGTGAGAAGTCAGCAAGAATCATTCCCTCTCTTCAGGGGGCTCTGGGTGAGGTGCTAGGCAGTGATTAAGCTGGAAGTGATTGAGTAAAGTGCTGAGGCTGGAAATGGTCAGAAACCACAGCAGAACACAAAGATAAACTCCTGGAAATACCTCTTCCCCTTGCTACCAGTGCTATTACGTCTGAACAGAAAATGAAAGCTGTGATACACAGCCAAGAAATGGGGACGAGCTTACAAAACAAGTAAGCAGATGAGAAGACCACAGGAGGTTTGCTCCTGTAAGATTAGCGTAAATGCAAGGCTCAGGGAGCATTATGCAGTAAACGTATTTTGTCAGACACCTAGACAGAGCCATGGCACACGGCCACTTCCTAGCTCAGTGAGGGCGGCCCTTTGTGAGCATGACTGGACAGGCTTTAGTATATGCTATCAAAGCAGACTTTTGCTAAGCAGTACAAGATCTGGACCTGGAAGGCCTGAGAGTGAACGGACATCTATGATTCTGGAGGCAGAGGACAGTTGCCAGTCCAGAATTTCATCGGATAAGACTCAGTTTGCAAACCAGTAACTGTTCAGATATTTTATAATCTGTTTACATTTGAATGGGCTCAGGGAACTCATTCTGTTGTTTTGGGTTTTTTAATTCCCCTTTTCCACTCCAAGCTACCTACTGTGACACAACAGATGATGCAGCTATGTAATTATACAACTTATTATTAGATCATATAAGCAGAAGAGACATTACTAGCATTCCTTGTTTATACTGTAATCCACTTACTGAGGTTCATCATTGTCAGCTCTCTGGAGGAGGGATAGTGCAGCCTCTCTGCAAAGTCTCTGCAATACCACACAAGCAGCTCTTGGTTGGCAGGGATGGGCTTGATGGTGTAGAAGTAGATGTTCATTCCATTCTGACAAGCAGCCAAGTTCTGTTCCTGAACAGAGTAGCCAGGGTTTACATAACGCATCCAGTTGCTCTTGTCCTCATTAAATCCGTCAATAAAGTGGTGAAGCTCACCACTTGAATAGATCTGGAACAGAGAGGAAGTGCTTATGAATATATCCACGCACAACACGCAGCACGTGTGCAGAGTCCAGAGGAGAGAAGTGATAAGTGGGTTGTTTTTTTGTTTTGTTGTTTGTTTTGTTTTTTTTTTAATGAGCAGATTTCACTGAAATAAGACTCAAGCTAGGTTACTCCCTTTCCAGCTATGATATCCAGTGTGTTAAGAAGAGAGATGCTTATTCAAAGGTAACGTGACAGTCATTTTTCCATTTCTGCTTAGTCAGTGTCTCTCCTAGTACGGACAAATTAGACCCAGAATCTGAAATACAGAGTACTCTCCCCCTGGGAACAGTCTACCTGCCTGTGTGAACAGTCTACCTCAGAGTCCTTTTCCTGGTGCTAGGATCAACAAGTGGGTGATGCTTATGATTGCTGGTCTGAGTGCATACTTGCATTAATGCTTTGAGTCACCTGCATTTCAGACAGACTGGCTGTGCTATGTCAGAGTCTTTCTCGCTTTTTTCTATGGCCTCTGTACTTGCAGTTTCGTACCACCTCCACCCAAAGGTTTAAACTATGCAAACATCCTCCACCACTACCACCACCACCCCCCCAGAGTCCTAAAGCAATGCTTGCTCATAGTTGGACTGTAACCCTTTTGTAGAAAAGCTGGGCGAGGCAAAGATGAACTTCACCTGCCATAACTTAATGAAGACCTGGAGAGGAGCTAGCCGATGATAAGTCACTTTTCCCATTGAGGGACATGTTCTGTCTTGTTCACAGACCGGAAAGGAAACATGACTTTAAAACTGCTTAGTGACTGGGGGGTAAGAAGTCCCAGTCACTGACAGAAGCTACTGCTTCTTAACAAGGTAAGCATAAGAAAATTATAAAAAAAAAAGAAATACAAATAAAATCAATAAAAATCCAGGGGATGTATTTGTTAAAGACACATCCCTTATTCTCAGGGGGAACTAGCTCCGTGATGAATAAAATGGGGTTCCTGGGTTTTGCAAAGCAGATGACTGGGCAAAAGCTAGACCTTGAAGCAGGAGCAGCTCGAACCAGTGACCAACCTCGATGAGCAGGGAATGCCTTTCCAAAGGGGAGACAGAGCTTATCTCAGGAGGTAAGCACTCCATGGGTGTTCCTGCCTTTGTGCTCACACCACTGTCTTTCACACCTACCTGGCCGGGCAGCGCACCCTGCAAGCCCCCCACACACACACACTCCGGCCAGCTGGGACCTCTCCTCCCTAAGAGAGCCACCAGCGGACAGGGGCGAGGAGACAGCCTGGCCCTTTAACGGGGCCGTAAACACCAGAATCACTTTCTTTAAGAGTAACTTCCTGTAAACTGAGAAGGGGGAAATACATGTGGCCTCATCAAAGCAGCCTGCGAGAGATTTTGCGGTGTGTTTGTTATGAGAAAATGGAAGGGAGCCGGGTGAGTTGTGCTGCATCAAGAGGAGCCTTTGGGTTTCTCTGCTCACCCCGGCTCGCAAACTTCCAGGAACACAGGGCTCCCGCACTTGATGCCTGCTGCCGCTTCCCAAACAGGCCCTGCACGGCTCCCACGGCAGGGCTACAGATGCTGCCCGTCACCGTGCTCCGGCTGAGGGGCAAAGGCAACCCACTGGACTCCCACCTATTCTGGGGAAGTCCAGACCAGATGTGCTGAGTCATGGCGCAGTTCCCAGAAGTGACGCGCGGGCAAGGCTCAGGCAGCTTTCCCCCCGCACGCAGCAGATGTTCCTGCCTCTGCCAGCAAGCCCAGGATGCCTTTAATAACATGTGGGAAGTTATCTCCCACAATTTCCTTTGCATATGCAAGCCTGTGTCAGACCCCTAGGAAGAAATTCATTTTCAATGCAGCAGCATGTCTTGAACGAATAAAGGGATTATAACAGGGAATTTAACGATGCTTAGATGGCTCCTAGGATATTATTTCTGAGGACCCCTCTGCTTTAAGGCTTAAAATCACATCATGAGAATGATGTCATCTTTCTCACTGCAGTACATGAATGAAGTCTTGCAAGATGGTTAGCAGTTCCTCAGCGTTTGCTGTCTTGTTAGCAACTGGCAGGGCTAGGACCAATCTCTTTCTAGGCTGGACACAAGCTCCCAAAAAAATTTGACTGAAAGAAACATTCTGTAGCCTTATAAATGTGAAAACGGTTGCCTGCTTTGTAAAAATGCTCATGCAAATAACTGCCTGTGCAATGTTGTATTACGCTGCATGAAGATGATCTGAGAAAACCAAAGTGATTCAATTAGGTAGGAAGAAAGGGCTGGTGCTTGCCCTGGTTTTCACCTGGATATGAGGCTGGGATATTACTAAGGCAGGCAGGCACCTGGGCACAGAGGCTTGGATATATTCCAGAATCTACTGACTTTGACTTAGACACAACCTAAATGGCTAGAAGGCAGCAAAACAAACCTATGGAAGGAGATGGGGCTGAAGGAATGTTCTCTCACAATTAATAATGGCTCTGTAAAGGAAACTCAGGATTACATCAACTGATAAACTGGAAACATATTTGCGAGCACAGACTTCCCAAGCCAAAACTAGTTGGCTGGGGCTCCCCTCCAGCTTATACTATAGAGTACAATTCAGGCATCACCTCTAGTGTCTGTCTGCCATTAATGGATTTTTCCCTTCGCTAAGATCTGTGGGCTGTTCTTTTAACACTTTCTGAAGTTGACTAGAGAAGCTTATGACTTGAATGAAACATGACGAAGATGACCACCCCTGTGTTATATCAGTTCTATCCAAAACTCAGGAAAAAATGTCACAAAAGGTATAACTCCAGAGCAAAAGATTATGAAGCACTTTCACAGCTTCTGCATAGCTGGAAAAATCAAGGACACATGACATCTGCATAAACAAGAATGACTTTCCACTGTGAAGAAATGCAAAATAACCTGTCCCTACAACAAACATCAGAACTGTTTCTTTACACAACCGAGCACCAATCCATATCAAAAGACATTGCTGGGAAGGGCTATGCATCTCCCCTCCTCACTCCACCCACACTGTCCCTCTATATCCAAGGTAGCCACGCTATTGCTCAGCTCAGTTCACTACTTTCACTGGCTGCTTTCATGCCAGGCAGCATACAGAGGTTGCCCCCTACATTCGCACAGGTCTGCAGCAGGAAGTGGCCCAGCTTCTCAGCCGTACTCATTCAGTGAGCTGCTTACTGCAACGATGTGGGGCTGTTTTTTCCTGCTTACCCGCCAGAAGTATTTTCTGTTTGCATTCTTGGGAACCGTATCACTGGTGTAGATCTCTCCTACAAGGGGTCCAAAGCGTGTTCCTTTTGGGATGTACTCTTTGCTTATAACTCCAGTGACCTATAAAAAGAGCAGCACAGGATCAGTCCATCATCATCAGAAATCAAAAGGTCTTCCCCTTTCTCTCCTCTGTCCCCCGATCTTAACAAGGCAAAGCAACCTGATGCGAGAAATTTTTAGTGACAGGTCAGCAAACCAGAAATAAAGTAACAACAGTGTTGAATATGATACGACCATCTTTGTTAGATACAAGAATCTCACTGAGACATAGGGAAACCAAAGATAAACACCACCTGAAAAATCTGTTTTGTGGAAATACATTGACAAGAAGAAACAGTAAAGTGAAATATACAGAGAATGTCAAATTTCTTCCCAAGTTATTTCTCCTATCAATGGCAAACCCCAAAAGTCCATTTCCAGCAAACAGAAATATTCAATAGCTATCAATCACTTCACTGCCATAAAGCTCATTTTTCTAATAAGTTAGGAACTGGAATGACTGCTCCTCCAGATCAAAAGGAAACCTTCTCCCATCCCCACCTTTTCTGCTCTATACCCGTCCTTAAAACTAAAAGGAGAACAAATAAACAAAGACAGCCTACAGTTCTCTCACCAGCACACAGCCGCATAGAAAACAATATGAAATGGCTTTGGGACATGTACTCACAGATCACCCTGTTTTATGAAAAGGGAGGCAGCAGTTCCGGTAAACATATGTCAGGTGGGTTTGGTCAGAGGCGTTAAGGGTTTTGATGAAAATGCTCCATTATGCTAGGTCTAAGAAATATACTTTAGTTGTTCAGCTTCCTTCTTGACAGTAATTACACCAAAAAAAGTCACTGACCACAAATCAGGAAGCAATTCATCATTATTCAGAAGACCGTGCCTTGGAGTAACCCTTCGCAAAACACTGCTGAGTTATTGGTTTTGTTTCTCTCTGTTCCTCACCAATCTTCTTAAATTTAATGTAGCAAAACAATGCTAGAAAACCAACAATTCTGTAAACCAAAACCCCCAAGCCTTGGCAAAACTGATCTTGCTGCTCAAATAGTGGAAAGAACAGAAGGTAAAAAGCCCATTAATTTGGTATTATAGGCAAACTTTCATGGCAAAATGTAGTAATTGTATCCCCTTCATACATTTTGCCACTTGTCTTTTTGCTCACCAGGATTTCAGACCAAGACAGAACAACAGAAACTCCGAGTGTTGGGATTACTGCAGTCTGCAGTCGGCAAGAAATCAGTGCTTTTACCAAAGCAGATTAGCGCTCATCAGCCCCGGCAGATAGCTCACTTCAGCAAGCAGTAACAGTCCTTCACAGCAAAGCATGGTAAAGACCCTGGACTTTGTAAAATTAGATAAACTTTGTGATTTTCCCAGGCTACATTTTCTTCTGTTCTATCACCCTTGGTGTGAGAGAGGGTGAGAGACAGACAGGGAAACACTTGCCTGTGTATTGGTCAAGATTAAACCCCCCAGTAAACAACTAATGCCTAGCATAATTTCATTGTAAATGTCCAAATAAAGGGGACAAATAATAGCCCTGGTCTCAAGGAGGTAATCCACCTGGAAACAGATTCCTGGGTGTATGTGGTGGCTGTTTGCACTTGTCTGTGTTTCAACACGTGTTTCAGCACACTACAAAAAAAATTAAACATCAACAGTAGAGGTAGTTAAATGCTCCATTGATCTGTGCATCTGGACTGAAGAGAGAGAAAAGGGACTTCCAGAAATTTTCCTACACCTACCACAAGCTGAAACAAGCTCAGTGGCTCAGTTTTATTTTTGTCTTGCTTGTACATTTCTCATAGAGAGCTGAAAAAGGCAGATGTTCTTCTCATCTTCCCTATATATCTTCATTTACATCCATCTGCCCTCTCAAGGAGAGTTCATAACCAAGCTACAGCACACCCCACCAGTTTTACTGCATGATAGCTCCATTTTTTTTCATGGTTTTAAAATATCTTGGCCTTAATTAAAATGACTTTAATGAAATTCTCAGAATGTCTAGAAATCACTCCTCGAACTAGTCAACTTGAAACAGTCACTGAACTGGTGCCTGTGACACAGTAGAGACTTTTTGATATCCACCTTCCATGCAGTATTGGCTTCTCCCCCAGTGCAGCTGAATACGAGGACGATTTCTCACCCTGTACCCATCAGAAATTTATTTTGGCAGAGGGTGTTCTGCACATCCGTGTGTGCCAACACTTAAGTTCTACTAAACCAGACTAAAACTGTCCGGATGCCTTTTAACTGACGGTGTCTTTCTAGTCAGCAACTCTTAGTCTCTGGTTTGCCCCCACCAACTCAGTGGCTGTGGTTAAGGAGGGGGTACCCTCCAGGACAGGGGTATCAGCAGTGCCAGGACAGGCTGCTCCAGGCTGCCGGCAGCCCTCCTCTCTTACACACCACATCACACCACCAC